>BQNB010051144.1:0-41150 GCA_026074375.1 Tanacetum coccineum
TACCGAATTGGAGTTTTGAGTGAGTTTATTCAATTAATAAAATCTGCGTGTTAGGAAGTAACATACCTGTTCTTGTTTCCTTTGTGTCGTGTTCATATTTGCTCCTGCTGTGCGTATACATCTGATAAACCACAATTGGTATCAAGAGCTTCGGGTTTCCTTGTTGGTGATTTGTTGCTGTGACTAAGGGTTACAAAAGCAGCCAACAACAATAACTCCTAACCCGTGAATCTGCAGGTTTAGGAGAAGAAGCACGTGACTTGTATAACCGTGATTTAGGGTTACACAAACCAAAACTGATCCTGAGAAAACCTATATCAATAATCCTCTCTAACCTGCGACCTTGTGGTTAGACGTGTGTTTTGATCAGATAGTGAATCGTGACCTGTAACCTGTGATTTAGGGATTATAGACGAAGTAGGGTTAAAAGAATCTCTAAATAGAGGGTCGACTTAAAACCTGTGAAAGTGTGGGCTTAAGTTGGGCTCTTTGATTTAGAGTGAGGTCTGATATATTCATTGTGGGCTGATCAGTGGGTTTAAAAGAAAACATTCTTGTTTAAAATTCTTGGACAACGAGTTGGAAACAATTTAAAAATTGTTGATTGTCTCGTTTGTTTTAGTTGGATTTTGGTAGGACAATCCGGGAAACCGTTGATAGGCCTACGCGTATTCAACACGAGCCAAGAATAAATCCAAGCCGTGGATTAAAGGGCTGGATTGCTCTCCATTACAAACGTATTCGCGGTCGAAACAAAGAACAAGGATGGTGGTGGGAGAAAGCTCACAACCGCCTGTAAAGGATACTACTTTGACGTTTCAATGTCCGTTGTTAACGCCAACAAACTATACCATATGGAGGATGCGTATGGAAGTTCTTCTTGGAATTCATGGAGTATGGGATGTGGTAGATCCAGGCTCAGACGATGCCAAGAAAAACAATATAGTTAAAGGCTTGTTGTTTCAATCGATTCCAGAAGATTTGGTTTTACAAATCGGAAATCTAAAAACCGGGAAGGAGATGTGGGAAGCGATAAAAACTCGTAACTTAGGGGCGGATCGCGTGAAGGAAGCAAGGCTTCAAACCCTAATTACGGAGTTCGAGAATATGAAGATGTTAGATAACGGTACCATAGACGAATATGCTGCAAAGTTATCAGGTATTGCTTCTAAATCAGCCACGCTTGGAGAAGTCATGTCGGAACACAAGCTGGTAAAGAAGTTTCTCACAAGTCTTCCTAGACGTTTTGTCCATATCGTGGCAGCCCTAGAGCAAGTTTTAGATCTTAAAACAACGGGGTTTGAGGATGTGGTTGGTCGATTGAAAGCATATGAAGAAAGAGTCAAAGAAGAAGATAAAGCAAACGATCCTCAAGAGAATTTGCTTTATGCTAGGACTGAATATTCCAACGGGAATAATGACTCAAGCGGAGGAAGAGGACGTGGCTCATACTCTCGAGGTCGTGGACGAGGTCGAGGTCAAGGACGTGGTCGGGATAACTCGCAAAACCAAGGTCAACAAGACTCCTCGAAAAACCGTGAAGAGAATGAACAAAAGGGTAAACAACATGAGAAACGTGACCTCTCACATATACAGTGTTACCGTTGTGATAAGTACGGACACTTTGTTTCAAAATGCCCTGAACGAAACCGAAACCATGAAGTTAACCTTAATGAGGCACAAGAGAAAGGTGTGTATCATGAGGAAGGTACGTTTTTTATGATGAACCATATTCAAGAAACGATTTTCATGAATGAAGAAAAGTACACCTCCAACCACAAAGCCAGTCAAATATCGATGAAGAAGAGCGATTGTAGGTACTTTGAAAACGTGCAAGTAACACACATGACAAGGTAAATACTCATACTTTCTGAATTAAAATGAAAAATATTACTGAACTGGTTTTAGGTTTCGGAGATGTTCCCGCCGTGTGAGCATAAAGGGAAAAGGCTCGATTTTGTTCCAAGGTAAAAACGGAGAACAAAAATTGTTGAAAGATGTCTATTATATTCCCGCTCTTCGAAGTAATGTGATAAGTCTCGGACAAGCGACAATATCCGTTATGATATTAGTATCCGAGTGATATTCTTAAACCATGGCGAATAGTTGAGAATTTACTTATAAAGGTCCCGCGTAGTGCAAATCGCCTTTATAAAGCTCAACTAAAAGTTGGTAAAGAAGGTACAAATGAAGTGGGACGGGAATCATTCAAAAAGGAGAACCCGCATAGCAGCTTGGTTACTGTTCACGAGACCAGCCCAGAAAGTGAAGAAGATCACTTTAGAAGTGATGACACGCCAATCCTGATAGCACGACTCGAGACCATACGACTCTTGATTGCTCTCGCAGCCGGGAAAGGATGGAAGATTCATCACTTGGATGTGAAAACGGCTTTTCTAAATGGTGATCGAAAGAAGCTCGATAGTACTTTAGAAGAGATGGGTTTTCTACAATGCGTGCACGAAAAGGCGGTCTATAGGAAGGTATCCAATGGAGAATTTATCATTATTGCGGTTTATGGAGATGATATATTCGTGACTGGAACAAGCTTGGATCTTATAAATGAATTCAAAAGGAGAATGGCGTCTCAATTTGAAATGTCGGATCTTGGTGAGTTAACTTATTACTTAGGTATTGAAGTCTCACAAGGAAAAGATTGCGTGGAGATCAAGCAAGAGAGATATGCAATGAAGATCTTAAAAGAAGCTGGTATAGAAGATTGCAATCCAGCTTTATGTCCAATGGAACCGGGACTCAAGTTGTCAAAAGCAGAAGATGAACCAGAAGTTGAAGCTACTCAATATCGAAAAATGGTGAGTTGCTTACGTTATCTTTTGCATACTCGTCCAGATTTAACGTACTCGGTTGGTGTGGTAAGTCGATACATGCAAAGTCCAAGAACATCACATGCTCGTACTATCAAGCAAATCCTACGCTATCTTAAAGGTACAACTTCGTTTGGAATTAAATACAAGCGAGGTGATGACATGAGATTGGTGGGATATAGCAGTCATAATGCTGACATTGATGATGGACGGAGTACTACTGGACACGTTTTCTATCTAGGTACATCACTCATTACATGGTGCTCACAAAAGCAAACTACCGTGGCATTATCTTCGTGTGAAGCTGAGTTCATGGCGGCCACTGCAGCTGCGTGTCAAGCAATTTGGCTCAGGGAGTTATTGGCGGAAGTGACAGGATTGGAAAGACAAAAAGTGATAATACGAGTTGATAATAAATCAGCAATTGCATTATCAAAGAACCCGGTCTTTCATGGAAGAAGCAAACATATCCACACTCGATATCACTTCATTCGTGAATGTGTGGAGAATGAGCAGGTAATTGTTGAGCATGTATCCGGAGAGAATCAAAGAGCAGACCCGTTAACGAAGGCCTTGGCGCGTATAAGGTTCAAGGAGATGAGATCGTTACTTGGTGTGCAAGAGTTACCCTCTTCGACTCAGAAATTCAGGGGGTGATTGTTGGCGAATTCCTGAGTTTGATGTGGCTTAGGCGTGATATCAAATTCAAGGAATACAAGTTGGAGTGCAAGTCCAACTCTACTATGTTTACTTAATATGTATTAGTTATCTTACAGCAAGTTAGATAAGTATAAGGTTAAGTAAAGTGTAATCCTAGTTATAGTCTAACGAGGATAGGTTAGTCTATATATACCGTGGAGGGTAGGGATTCTCATTGTACCGAATTGGAGTTTTGAGTGAGTTTCTTCAATTAATAAAATCTGCGTGTTAGGCAGTAACATACCTGTTCTTGTTTCCTTTGTGTCGTGTTCATATTTGCTCCTGTTGTGCGTATACATCTGATAAACCACATAGTTTGCTATTATCATAACCACGTGCACACATATATATAAGTATTAGCTTCCATACCTTTCAGCAACATGTAAAAGAATCTCAGCGATGTTTGTAGACACGAGGGTAAGATCAACCAATTGACCTTGGCTTCTATCCACAATATGCTTACACACCTTTTCCTTTAAGATCTCTCTTTTTGATTCCACTTCCTCTGCCTTTTCATCTTCCTCTGCCTTTTCATCTTCCTCATCTTCATCTTCATCTTCATCTTCAACGTAATAATATTCATCTGATTCATTTGTATCAAACAAGTCATACATATTAATGACCCTCCACATAGCAGGGTCCTTGGAGACTTTACGCCAAGCAGTGCACAACTTCTGGGCATTCTCAAGTATATCATTGATACAAAGTCTAGAAAGTATATTGGACATTATATCAGATGGAAGCTCCGACCAATCCTTGTTTCGTAGATTTGACTTCGATGTAGACACCATCATCACTGTGGCACATATAAAGAAAGAAAAGCATTCATCAAATCATTTACGGATGCATCTGTATCACATTAATTACTTGATTAATACTTGTTTTCTTTGGAAGGTAATGCAAGACGTACAAGATTCTTAACATCTTCAATAATTAATTAATTAATTAATTAATTGATATACTGTTGAGTGAAATATATAAAATGGACATGAATGCTATTTCATAGTCTCAAGATCAAATACCAGTAATAAGAGCTTGTATTAACTTGCATAAGGCTACTAATAACTTAACTTCACCAAGCATAGCGTTTTCAGCACTGAATTAACAAACTTGCAGTCAATTATGCATTCTCTTTACATACTTCTCAGAAATGTGCAACATTGTGTTATGTTTTTTGTGGGTTAAAAACTTGCATATGATGATCACCACCACCACCCGCGGAATCTCCTTATTCTGCTTGAGTTCCGCTTCCACCTTCATCAAATAGCCTGTCAACACTGGCATCAAGTTCACTTTCCGCACGGGCAGGGGCAACCAGAAGCAAATGAACGGTGCGACCAATAGTGGTATCTAACAGTTTTGGTTCGTCTTCACCACGCTGCCTCTCACCAATCCTAACCTTCGTGGGGTCGGCGGTACGAATGAACGAAAGCAAATCCATTTCTACAAAAAATGTAGATAGTTAGAAAATATGGTCAAAAAGTATAGCATAAGCGAAAATTAACAATATACACCCACCCTCATCATCGTCATGAAGAAATTGAGGATAAGTATTCTCATCCAAGGTATAATAGCGACTGATTCCCACTAGACAAAGAAATGGTGTTGGATATTTATGAAAGGGAGCTGGATGTGCAACAAGGGCAGCGTAATGTTCCGCATTAAATTCGGAAGATTTAGGGAAAGGGTCTTTCAGAACACTTTTGCTAGTAGTCCACGGAAAGGAGGCAGGACAAGCAAAAGCGTTAACCCAAAAGAAACGATCGTTCTAGTTTTTCAACGAATCTAAGGGTTTGGTATAGCAAACGACATCATTCCCTGGACGTTTGATGAACGACATCCACCCCTTGTTCTTAGAATTCACATAAAGACAACGAAACAACCCAACCGTTGGCTCAAAGCCATGAGCATGACAAAGAACCTCAAAATGAGATACTTTGGCCGCACCGATAATGGATAGTTGGGATATATGAATACGATAGTATCTGAGCACGTCAACAAAAAAGGTGAAAAGCGATAATCGAAAATTAGCATACTAAAAAAATATAGTATATACCCCTATCTTGCCAGTAGGCATTTCATGAATCGTTTGATCAAGGTTGGGTAACTGTGGATAAACCTCATCAGGAATATGGTACGTTTGACAAAAAATTTGCAGAGCCTTTTCAGTGAGGGCAGATTTAATATCTGTAATACTGCCCATGATAAAAAGAAATCAAAGATTGGGGCCTAACCTGAAAGTCTAAAAGTTCTTCAAAGTATGACACAAAGGATACAGATTGGAAAAAGCTTCAAGAATTTTTTAACAATGGCGATTCTAGGTGGAGAAGATGGAAAAGGAAACAGTGAAAACCACACCGAGTATTTATACTCTAGGGGTAGTAAAAACAACAATCATAAAAAAAATCTGTCACTCAACACATGGAGCAAGGTAAATAGTGGATGGCCTTGGTTTAGAGCTTCTTGGGAAGCATATAGGTTGGTATAAGCTGTTTTGAGAGCTTATTCCCTTGCCAAAAGCTGTGGACACTTGTGAGTTCCATTTTCTTATTTTTCATTTTTTTTCTTATTACTGTTCATTTGCTTATTACTGTTCCTTACTGCTTATTTATGCTTATTTATGTTAGTTTATGCTTACTTGTATCTGTTTAATGCTTACATGTTCTTTGTTTTATTTGAAACTGTCTTTAAATTGCTTAATCTGCTTAATTCTTTGTTGCTTATTTGAGTGCTTATTTTTAAGCACCTTTTGCTTATTATTGCTTTATATTAATTACTTGCCTTCTGTCTTTAAAATCCTTAGCTTAAATCTTTGCAAATCTCTTTAAAAATTGACTTTTGATTATTAAAGGGGTGTTTGGGTTAAGCCCTCAAAATGGGTCAAAGTGGTTAAAAAAACCATTTGGGTCATTCTGTCAACTTTAACAAGCAAAAATTTAGTCATTTTTAATCAGTTTTCAAAAGTTTTAAAGTGTATATAAAGGTTTTATTGTTTAATCTCATTAACATGTTTCAAAACTGTGGTCTCAAAACAGTTTTAAGGTGCTTATTTGATTAAGCCCTTTTTGACAAGCTTTTAAGTCTTTCTTAAGTGTTATTTTAGGTGTTGAATTCAGTGTGATAGGTTTTTGATAATTGTTATTGGCATTTGAGTTTTTGTCCAAAATCTGTCATAAGTAGTTGTAACAGTTTTAAAAAAGCCTTTTTCAAATCCATTTTACAGATAGTAAAAATAAGTTTTAGAATGTTAAAATTGGTGTACAAGTAGTTTTTAGTTCATAGTTCATCTGTTTTAACTTGTTTCACTTTTTAAAAGACTGTCACTAGCTTATTTTTAGGCATGCTTATTGCCATTAGTCTTTTTAAGAAAACCAAAAAAGTGTGAAATCTATGTGATCAGCCTCTTTCTTAAGCCCTTTTCATTGCTTATATGTATTTCAAACTCTTTTTTCTTTGTTGATTATTGAAGCTTATTGGATAGACTTTAAGGGCATATAAGCCACTAAGCCATAAGGATCCCTTAACTAGCTTAAAAATAAGCTAGAAAAGTGTCCCTAGGGCTGTTTGGCTAAGTAGCTTGGCCTTATTGCTTATTAGCTTATTTAAGCTTTTCCGCTTGATATTCTTGGCTTATTCTTGCTCATATATGCTTATTAGGTTTGTCTAGATATATGTGTTTGCTTATTTGCATTTACATTTGCTTATTGTGTTCTAAATAAGCCTAGCTGTTAGCCCTTTAAGTCTTAGTGTATAAATAAGTTATCTGTCTGCCTTTTTCTTTTAGCTTTTCCGGCTTATTTTTAAGTTTATAAAAAAGTTGCTTTTTTTAAATTTGCTTATTTTTTAGTTATAAAACTTTTTGAAAAAAAATGTTCAAAAAAAACATTTGGGAAAGGGGAAGCCAAGGGTGAGCGGGGCTCGAACCCCTGACCTCTACCCTCTCAACCAAACGTCTTCACACACACACACACACACCAAACACCACTGCGCCCTTGGGACTTTTTCGTTATAAGTCTCAAGTGGTTTATATTTAAGGGCTTTTTGGCCCTTAAGTTTTTCAGCCCTTTTGGGCTTATTTACGGCTTATTTATAAGTTGTTTGTATTTTTTTTTTCTAGGTTCTTCATTGCTTAAAGTATTTTCTTGCATTTTTTCAGATTTTTCCAATTTCGTTTAGTATTTTTTATAATTAATTTAGATAAAATCCGTTTTTAATTCATAAAAAATTATAAAAAAGTCAAAAAAATATAATTCTTTTTAAAAAAAATTTCTTTTATCAAATAGGACTGTAGAAAATTAGATTTGCTCTCGTAGGGTTAAAATTTTAGAATTTGATTTTTTAAAGAACGAGATTGAATCCCGTTCACGTTTTTAGTGTTTTTAAGCTTAAAATACTTACGTTTTTGGTTTACTTTTCTTAGTTCTTGCATTTTAGTCACTTAGGATTTATAAAAAGTAAAAAAAATCACTTTAGGATTAAATTTTGATATTTTAGGTTTTAAGTCGCGTATTTACGTTCCCGTTTTCGTTTTTAATTTCGTAAGTGCATTCGTTTTTAGTTTAGATTGCCTTTTAATTGCTTTTTCTCGTAGAATTAGAAAACCCAATCAAATCTTTGATCATTCAATCATAAATTCCAAACCGATTCTCGATTTTCAAATTCGCGGCCTCGTTGGGACATAACGACCCGGGTCCGGTTTAAACTTTGTGGATAACGAAGCGAGAAACCGATACTTCCGGATATATATATTTTTATTTGTGAATTTAAACGTATTGCTTTTTGGATTTTAAAAGTGATTTGTTTATTTTCACCTATATTATATTATATATATAGTATAAATTGCTACATCAATTTTTTGGCGCCGCTGCCGGGGAGGCCGTGAGACGATTATCGAGTTGAAGTTTGTTGTGCCTTGAAGACCCTTCCTCGTGAAGTTATTTTCTTGTTATAAAAATACAAAAATATTTTATTTTCTCGATTTTTGTGAATATATTATCAAATAATCATAAATACTTTTCCTAAAGTATTTAAAAACAACAAAAGATTAAAACTTGCCTTTGTGTCACTTGTGAAGTACGGCTCACCTTTAAAAGATTAACAAACTATAAGAGAGGTATAAGGAGGGTTGTTCCGAGGAACTAAGACCCAAAAGGAGAAGGTTTTTAATAGCTTTGCGCTTTCCTGCTCCTCCGCTCCTTTGTGCGCTTTTATTTTAGAGAGCTACCGTGAAGCAAGTTGATTATTGGTTTAAGTTATTCAATCTCATTTTGTTCGTTAATAAAATATGTTGCTTAAAAATCGAAAATCCAAAAATATTCTCCGTAACCTCAAACTTCGTTTAATTCTTTCTCTTATCCTCTAATTTGTTTAATTCTAATGATGTCATTCGAACAAAGCGAGTGTATGGGGTGTGGACAACCGTGTATTGGCTTTTATTGTTATCCCGTGTACGTTGCCAGCAGTGTGGTGTTAATCTTAATACAGGAATTTGTTTAATTGCATTATAGAGATGGAAAGCCTATCACTTGTTAGCGGGTGTGAAGGGCCGTTAAAGGGTGGATTTGGTTTGTTTTGCAACTTCAGAGACGGAAATTTCATTAGTTTATGATTCCAAATCGAATTCTTTCGAGTCCTTCCCGATTTTTTTACACCTCCACAACCCCAGTACGATACGTATTTTTGTGAGTTATGTGGGAACGATGCTCACTATGGTTACGATTGTCCGCCTCAGGCCCCCTTTTGTCTACAATCCGGACCGTGTTTCATCAAAACCTTGGATACTTTTCACAAACTTCACCAACTTTCCCACAACAATATCAATTTGTGTGAAAAACTGAGGTGTTCCTCGTGCGGACTTTGAATGTCAACCGATGAATCAAAAATTTTTACAACTCTAATTCTTTCGGTTTTGACCAATCCCAACCCCCGCAGTTTCCCGTCATTCATCAACCTCGTCAAGAAACAAGTGCGGAAATGTTGCATGCCCGTGAAGACCTAATGGAATCAATACAAAACTTTTTAAAAAAGTTTGATCGTATTTCTTTTAGGGAAACACCGAAGGTTTTAACGCAAGCTTGGGACAAATTTTTTGAAGTTAAGCATGCTCAATCCGACGGGATTCCAAGATTACTTTACAAACTTTCTTCAAGATTTGCAACAGAATTAATCGAGGCAAATTGGAGAATATATTAATACTACAATGTTGGAATTTGCCTACCTCATCTTATGATGATGACGACGATGAGTATTCTTTGCAACACGAAGAAAAAAATTCATGACATGGTCTTTACCTCCCCCAGCAATCACACCCGATTCACCAAAAATGGACTCTCTCATCACGGTGGACAAACATCTTGACACTATTCTGGCAACGGAATCGGACGAAGTAATAAAGTCTAGTGTTGAGGACCTTGTCCAAATCCCAAGTGAGTCCGAGGGTATTCCCGACAAAATGTGTGATGTGCCTTTTCGTGATAATTCTCCGCCTCTTGACATTTCAAAAGATCAATTTGAGGGTTTCTCCGATTCTAACGATGATTCTACTTCGATTGATGACGATTCTTTCTCTATTGACGACATCGATTATGTTGAGGCATCACCTCCCGATTCTGAGCTCGTCAGCTTAGAGGAGGTGAAGGATTTTCACACGAAAGATGGAGAGATTGAGAACGATTATTCTTCATGAAAAATTATCGAAAATCAATCTTCTCATTGCTAAGATCGAAGCAATTAATTCTAATCCACCTCTATCTTCTGATTTTGTGACCAAGTCTCCCTCCACATTTCCTAACTCTTTCTTGGAGGAGACTAACACCTTTGATAATTCTATACCCGAATCTGAAACTTTCTGCTTTGATTTGGAAGAGAATAGTAGTGGCAGTACCACTACTCGTTCTGATTATTCTCTTCCGGATTATGAAGCTTTCTATTTTGATGACGATCATATTGAAGAGAAGAGTAGTGGCAGTACCACTACTCATTCTGATATTTCTCTTTCTAAATATGATTCGTTAATCTTTGATCTTTCGAATGATCTGTTTCCTCCTGCCGATAGGAGTGACTTTTATCATGAGGAGTTCGCCGATGAACTCGCTCACGTTATATCTCCACCGGAGTATGATTGTTTCTATTTTAAGAGTGAGCCCGATCCAGGTGAGTTAACTAGTATTGTTGACTTCGGGATTCGTGAAAACGTTCTTTCTACGACAAATGTGAATTTACCATTCAAGGATGACCAATCTCCTCTCTTGGCATATGTTGTATGCATCTTTCTTCTTTTTCTCACGTATCCCGTTACTTCACCATATCTTCTCTTTTGCGGGAATGAAGATACCATTTTTGACCCCGGCATCTCCGTTTATCATACTTTTATGCCGAGTGTATCTCATCGGAGTGGAACTTTCATAAAATTCAATGTTTATCCAAACAACTTGAATGAAAGTTCGATAGAGATTTTATCTTCCACTTGCTCCCCCATGGACCAATGAATTCGGGGTCGAGTCAGGCTCAAGACTTGGTTAACAAAAACAAGCGCTTCGTGGTGACAGAGTACCTCCCCATGCTTATCCTAATATTATATTAGTAGTAGTAATGAATAAGTGTTTTTTATGTGAAGAGGCTCGCCTCTTCCTTTCTCGTGTTTTATGTTTTTGTTGTGTGTCCAGGATTGCTCGTATTTTAAAGCCTCTCGTGCTCGCGGTTTTGTCCTTCGATCACTCAAGCTTCAAATGCTCAGCTTCATTTTGGGAATCCAATATCCTAATCTTATCGACTAACGTTTATCTTTGAGCATACTTAATAAACGGCTTAGGATTTACGTAGATACCCTTCTTAAAACATTAAGGACAATGTTTAGTTCTAGTATGGGGGGATCTATAGATTTGATTGTGCTTGCAGACGTTGTTTTCGCGTAATCCCGTTTTTACCACCAAAAGACCAAAAAAAATATAAAAAATAAAAATTTTCAAAAACAAAATAAGTGTTTTGTCACAATTTTGACTTTTCTACTTGGTAGAATAAGAATAAATTTTGACTCGATCGAGCGTGTTGAGTTATAGCTTGTTCTTTAACTTTTAGACTAAGCATTCGCGGAAATTTGCGAAGAACGAAAAATGATAGAGTTAAGTATGAGTTAGATGCTAAACAAGGATTATTTGGAAATCTTAAGAGCTCATAAGTGTAGTTTGTTGCTTTTTCTCCCATAAGCTCCTAACCGGACTAATAATACGTGCTTCTCTTCAAAAAATTAAACTTAAAATCAACAATTTTTGAAAAATGTCAATAACATTTTGTCTTAGGTTCAATTTATACTTAAAATTTTCTAAAATGGATAGTTTTCTCTATATGGGTTTAATTGGGTTATTTTAGGTACAAACGGATATGTGTATTTTACACCTATCAGTTATAATATAAACTGTGGGCTGATAAAAGTTTACTGCCTCTTGCTGGCTCACAACCGATGTGGCAGTCTTCAAAAGAAGGCTCACAACTAATGTTTTTGACTTTTGTTATTTTCACAACCGATGTTGCAGCCTTCAAAAAGGTCAAGGATTTTAATTGTATCATGGTTATGTTAATGTTAAGTGCAATAAATGTGATTTAATAAATATAGGGAAAATCTTTTTTTTTAAAATTTAAATATGCTTTCGAACTAAGACTATTTCATTTTAAGTTGTGGTTTTTCTAATAAGCTATGTATAAACGGGAAACCTAAGAGTTTTTGAAACCGAAGGTCCGTGAGTCTCGATACTAGTCTCTGTGGGGTGTCAAAAGCCTGGTCACTTAGCCGCAAGGTTGGGATGTGCCGAGACGAAAGTCGCTACATGGGATGATCTCGCCTTCAAACTCATTATTCTCGGGTGGAACGTGAAGCATAGAAATTTTGCAAAACGTTGATCCATGGTTGAAATTCGAAATAAGCACATTCACCTAAGATATAATAATTGTCGGGAGCGAAAAGTTCACAAGGTACAAATATGAGTAGTGTTAGCATCTTAACTTGTATTTAACAGTGATTTCGTTTTAAGCTTGGTTTGGAATAAGTGAAAAGTAGGGAACGATGAATTTATCCTTTTTGGGGCATTTTAGGATTGAAATGTGTCCTGTTCTATGATCCCTAAAAGTTATAAAAATAACGAAAGTCAAATATGTTAGTTAGTTACTTAAAAAGAAAAAGTACAAAAAATGAGAAAAAGGAAAAATATAAAAATATGTGTAGGAATAAGTGTATATATTTAAAAATGATAAAAACGGGGCTTTTCAAAGCTTTTGATTCTTTATTTCCCCTTGACGAACACTTAGCTACTTTTCGAGGTAATTAGTCGAGGGGGATTGAGATTCTTGGTTTTCCTAATTGTTTACTTATAGCATTACGTGAGGACACGGCAATAGTTTAGTATGGGGGATTTTGGTATGTGCTTAATTACACATACCATTTTCCGTTAAAAACGGACTTAAATGACAAAAAATGTACCAAAAATACATTGTATTTGTATGTTTTTATTTATATTGTGCAGAAAACGAATATCCGACAAAAGGACAAAAAATAAGCCAAAATGGACAAAAGCGAGCACGGAACGGAAAGAGCTGAAAAAGCCAAAGTCAAAGTCAAAGCCGGAGCCGAAAACGAAGAAATCTTAAATGGCCTCACCCGTACCCATCTAATGGGCCGGGTCAGCCCATCAAGACATTACATGAAGACTTACTAAGATATGGGCCCAATATCCCTTTTATACATACTCGGCCCAAATACAAACAACAAGCCCAAAACCCTTTAAGACTTAACAGCCCAATCATATGGCTGTTAAGTCTGTTATCTAGTCACAAGGACCTTCTATGCAGTTCATATAACATAAATGGGTGTTTTCTGCCAACTACTATAACACTTCTACACCACAAGGATGAGATGCAAAAGAACAATACAAGTTGAGGGGCTTTTCTTGCCATTTCCCTAAACTTTTACCTAGTATACTCAAAACAAAGTTTTGGCGCCAAAGGGTCACTGTATATCTTCAACACACGCTTTGTGTGTCTTTTGTCTCGGCCATAAACAGACAAATCACTTCACCCCACTCCAAACCCATCACCCTCACCAGCTCACCCCACCTCACAAAACCCCACTTGCCACCTTGGCAATCCTAAACTATGCCATTGGACAAGAAATGAAGACAAGAAAATGGAAGGCAGTGATCACTTTGATTGGGGAACAAGAAAAATGAATGGCAGTGATGAAGGCTTGAAGACTCTCACAAAAGAAACACAAGAAGCACAACATGAAGAGCCAAGATTTAGAATTCGTAGTATAAGTAGAAGTCAATGTAGCTTATGTTCTTTGTCCTTAGTCTTGTTTTAGAACTAATTAGACCATTTACTTTACTGCATTTTTAAATTACTGTCATTTAAAATTCAAGCATTGTATTTTTTTTCAAGTTAATGAAATTTTAAGCTTTCCTTTAAATATTGTCATTTATCTTCCATTGTCTTTTAAATTCAGTCATTAATCTCTATTATAAGCTGTTGATTCATTCAAAGTTCATTTAAAAGTTTGTTTAATCTCTGTCTTAAAAAAAAATTAAAAATCACAAAAAAAATCTGTCACTCAACACATGGAGCAAGGTAAATAGTGGAAGGCCTTGGTTTAGATCTTCTTGGGAAGCATATAGGTTGGTATAAGCTGTTTTGAGAGCTTATTCCCTTGCCAAAAGTTGTGGACACTTGTGAGTTCTATTTTCTTATTTTTCATTTTTTGCTTATTACTGTTCATTTGCTTATTACTGTTCCTTACTGCTTATTTGTGCTTATTTATGTTAGTTTATGCTTACTTGTCTCTGTTTAATGCTTACATGTTCTTTGTTTTAGTTTTTATTTGAAACTGTCTTTAAATTGCTTAATCTGCTTAATTCTTTGTTGCTTATTTGAGTGCTTATTTTTAAGCACCTTTTGCTTATTATTGCTTTATATTGATTACTTGCCTTCTGTCTTTAAAATCCTTAGCTTAAATCTTTGCAAATCTCTTTAAAAATTGACTTTTGATTATTAAAGGGGTGTTTGGGTTAAGCCCTCAAAATGGGTCAAAGTGGTTAAAAAAACCATTTGGGTCATTCTGTCAACTTTAACAAGCAAAATTTAGTCATTTTAATCAGTTTTCAAAAAGTTTTAAAGTTTATATAAGAGTTTTATGGTTTAATCTATTACATGTTCAAAACTGTGGTCTCAAAACAGTTTTAAGGTGCTTATTTGATTAAGCCCTTTTTGACAAGCTTTTAAGTCTTTCTTAAGTGTTATTTTAGGTGTTGAATTCAGTGTGATAGGTTTTTGATAATTGTTATTGGCATTTGAGTTTTTGTCCATGTTTGTCATAAGTAGTTGTAACAGTTTTAAAAAAGCCTTTTTCAAATCCATTTTGCAGATAGTAAAAATAAGTTTTAGAATTTAAAAATTGGTGTACAAGTAGTTTTTAGTTCATAGTTCATCTGTTTTAACTTGTTTCACTTTTTAAAAGACTGTCACTAGCTTATTTTTAGGCCTGCTTATTGCCATTAGTCTTTTTAAGAAAACCAAAAAAGTGTGAAATCTGTGTGATCAGCCTCTTTCTTAAGCCCTTTTCATAGCTTATATGTATTTCAAACTCTTTTTTCGTTGTTGATTATTGAAGCTTATTGAATAGACTTTAAGGGCATATAAGCCACTAAGCCATAAGGATCCCTTAACTAGCTTAAAAATAAGCTAAAAAGTGTCCCTAGTGATGTTTGGCTAAGTACCTTGGCCTTATTGCTTATTAGCTTATTTAAGCTTTTTTGCTTGATATTCTTGGCTTATTCTTGATCATATATGCTTATTAGGTTTGTCTAGATATCTGTGTTTGCTTATTTTCATTTACATTTGCTTATTGTGTTCTAAATAAGCCTAGTTGTTAGCCCTTTTAGTCTTATTGTATAAATAAGTTATTTGTCTGCCTTTTTCTTTTAGCTTTTCCGGCTTATTTTTAAGTTTATAAAAAAGTTGCCTTTTTTAAATTTGCTAATTTTTTAGTTATAAAACTTTTTTCAAAAAAACGTTTAGGAAAGGGGAAGCCAAAGGTGAGCAGGGCTCGAACCCCTGACCTCTACCCTCTCAACCAAATGTCTTAACACACACACCCAACACCACTACGCCATTGGGATTTTTTCGTTATAAGTCCCAAGTGGTTTGTATTTAAGGGTTTTTTGGCCCTTAAGCTTTTCAGCCCTTTTGGGCTTATTTACGGCTTATTTATAAGTTGTTTGTCCAAGTTTGTATTTTTTCTAGGTTCTTCATAGCTTAAAGTATTTTCTTGCATTTTTTCAGATTTTTCCAACTTCGTTTAGTATTTTTTATAATTAATTTAGATAAAATCCGTTTTTAATTTATAAAAAATTATAGAAATGTCAAAAAATTATAATTCTTTTTTAGAAAATTTTCTTTTATCAAATAGGACTGTTGAAAATTAGATTTGCTCTCGTAGGGTTAAAATTTTAGAATATCATTTTTTAAAGAACGGGACTTGAATCCCGTTCTCGTTTTTCGTGTTTTTAAGCTTAAAATACTTTCGTTTTTGGTTTAGTTTTCTTAGCTTCTGATATTAGTATTAGGATTTATAAGAAAGTAAAAAAAATCACTTAGGACTTAAATTGATATTAGGTTTTAAGTCGCGTTTTTACGTTCTCGTTTTCGTTTTGAATTTCGTAATTGCATTCGTTTTTAGTTTAGATTGCCTTTTAGTTGCTTTTTCTCGTAGAATTAGAAAACCCAATCAAATCTTTGATCATTCAAGCATAAATTCCAAACCGATTCTCGATTTTCAAATTCGCGGCCTCGTTGGGACATAACGACCCGGGTCCGGTTTTAAACTTTGTGGATAACGAAGCGAGAAACCGATACTTTCGGATATATATATTTTTATTTGTGAATTTAAACTTATTGCTTTTTGGATTTTAAAAGTGATTTGTTTATTTTCACCTATATTATATTATATATATAGTATAAATTGCTACATTAGTCCATTAGCATTTTCTAAGTCCAATAAGCTTATTAAATTATATAAGTTGATTAAGCTTATTGTAGCTTATGGGCTCGCGTTTGGACACGGCAATGGGCCGTCAAGCCTAATAAGGGTTCGGCTAGATTTTCTAAGGTATACTAAGGTCCATGTGAGTTCAATAAGCACTTTAGGCTTCTTAATAAGCTCGCACATTCGTTCCCAAGTCAAGACATCACGTTTCTATGGAAAGTTTACGCATAGGTTTTATATATTTCGAATATATAGGGTGGTTTTCATATAAGTTACCATTCTTGTATTTTAAACGTAAAGCTTAGGCCTTAACTCGATAATTAACCACGTTTTATACACGTTAGCACCACACAAGATCATATACATGTAATATATGTGCGTGAACCATGCATGGGTTGAACCATGCACGTTCATGCTCTCGTTAACTTGTTACACACAAGTTAACGTGACCCTTACAACTAGACATGAATAAAAACGAATAGAATATGACATGTAAAGCTTAGTTCGAGACTTACAAGGGTCCTAGTGTCTTGGTTGTGTATTGTGTAGTAAACCCGAATCGTATAACCCCAAATCGTATAAGTACGATTGTATTTTCCTCCCTAGCTTAACTCAATGCCTTAGAATCCTTGCTTTGTAAAATGTGGTGTCGTGTTTGAGTTTGGTTATTATATAACCCGAATACAATGAGAGAAAACAATGTGGTTTTGGCTTGAGAGTGTTTGTGAGTTTAGGAAATGTTTAAGAAATGTTTAAGGGACAATATGAGTGAGTATATATAGGCTTGATAGCTAGTTAGTTTTCCTAGTTCCATCCTAAGCCAAATTCGTGCCCTTATTAGTGGTTTTGGGGGTTTTCAGGTTAGCATTCATATTGTATTTTAGTAACCGCTAAGTACATCTCTTAATTACCATATATTTGTACAAGATTTACTAGGATTTGGAAATCTTATGGTTTTGTGTGGGTGCTATTATGGAAATCTTATGAATCTTGTGCATATACATGCACTAGTCGTGGCCTAAGGGGCAAGAGTGAAGTCATTTGGTTATTATCCATTGTGTAATAGGTTAGTGGAGACAATTAGGACTATCATTAATTAACTAGGAGATGTACAAGTACCTTTAGGATCATTAGTGGGATTTTTAGGTGTGTGTTTGTGTGTAACCGACCCCTATTGGGTGATATACACAAATTTACTTAATTTTTGTGTTAAGGTTTTAAAAGTGGGTATTGGTTTGAGTCTAGGTAAGTCTAGGAATTTCCGGGGTGTGTCCAAATGTATTTTATTGCGAAACGCATCCCTTATACGTGACCAATAAAAATAAAATACGCAAAGTACATAATTATCTTCTTAATAAATTATATATTACTTGGTTGTTGCAAACCTTAATTTATTTGGTGACCGTTTACATTAAATGATTATTTCTAGTCTACGCGATTTGACTTAAAAGTTAAATTAAAAGTGAACGCGTATCGGACTAAAATAAATAGTGACTAATAATAGGAATCGTATAATGACCTGAAATTGAGAATTGTTACAGTCTCCACCCGTTAAAAGAGCTTTGTCCTCAAAGCTTAAGACCTTGTAGCAGATGACGAAGCCCGGTTTGTGAAAAGCTGTGGGTATTTTTGTTTGAACGAATCTTCACGTTCCCAGGTGAACTCAGGGCCCCGCCTAGAGTTCCAGCGAACCTTAACCAATGGTATCCGGCTTCGCTTCAATTGTTTGATCTCCCGTTCCATGATTTCAACGGGCTCTTCCACAAACTGGAGCTTATCGTCAACATGAATTCCTTCTAACGGCATGACTAAAGGTTCGTCAGCGTAACATTTCTTCAGATTAGACACATGGAAAGTATGGTGAACTCTGCTCAACTCTTGAGGAAGTTCCAGCCTGTAGGCAACTTTCCCAACTTTTGCTAACACCTTGAAAGGTCTGACATATCTCGGGTTCAGCTTGCCCCGCTTACCGAACCGTACGACTCCTTTCCAAGGTGAGACCTTGAGCATAACTCTGTCCCCAATTCGTACCTCCATTGATTCGTTCGTTTCTGATCGGCGTAGCTCTTTTGTCGATCCTGAGCAGCTTGCATTCTCTGCTTGATCAGGACGATCTTTTCCGTTGTTTCTTGGTTCATTCCGGACCAGTCAGTTGGGCTTCCCCAACCTCAGCCCAACACACCGGTGATCGACATTTTCGGCCATACAGTGCCTCATAGGGGGCGACCTTTATGCTAGCGTGATAACTGTTGTTATATGCAAACTCAGCCAATGGCAAATGTTTAACCCAACCTTTGCCAAAATCAATCACGTAAGCACGTAGCATGTCCTTGAGAGTTTGAATGGTTCTCTCGCTCTGGCCGTCAGTTTCTGGATGATACGCAGTGCTCATACTAATATCTGTACCCAAAGCTTTTTGAAATGATCTCCAGAAATTTGAAGTGAATCTTCCATCACGATCACAGATAATTGAGGCAGGTATCCCGTGTCTTGCTACTATCCTGTTCAAGTACAACCTTGCCAACTTGTCCAATGGATCATTCTCCCTTATTGGCAGGAAGTGAGCAGATTTTGTAAGTCGATCCACAATCACCCAGATGGTGTCAAAACCTTGCGACGACTTAGGAAGCTTGGTGATAAAATCCATCGTGATATTATCCCACTTCCACTCGGGTATCTCAGGTTGTACTAGTAATCCCGATGGCCTTTGATGTTCGGCCTTGACCCTCGCACACGTCAGGCATTTGCTAACATACGTGGCGATGTCTGCCTTCATGTTTGGCCACCAGTATAATTTCTTCACATCTTGGTACATCTTTTCGGAACCGGGATGGATAGAATATTTCGACTTGTGGGATTCGTGCATAATCACGGATCTTAAGTCTCCATAGCAAGGTATCCAACTCCTGCCGTGTAAACATAGTGTTCCATCGGCACGTGGTTCCAATCTTTCCTTGGGTATATCCCTTCGGATTATACCGCCTACGTCTTCCTTCACGAGATTCTTTGGTTTCTGGGCTTCAATTTGAGCTTCTAATATTCATTTGGGAAGATCCAAGCCAATGGTCATAACTAAGGATTAAACCCGCAATGGCTCAATCCGCTCCTTACGGCTCAATGCATCGGCCACTACGTTTGCTTTCCCGAGATGATAACGAATATCACAATCGTAGTCACTCAGCAATTCTAGCCAACGACGTTGCCTCATGTTAAGCTCCTTCTGGTCGAGAATGTGTTGTAAGCTTTTATGGTCGGTGAACACGGTGCATCTGGTTCCGTATAGATAGTGTCTCCATATCTTTAGGGCAAACACTACCGACCCAAGTTCTAAATCATGAGTGGTGTAGTTCTTCTCGTGAACTTTTAGTTGTCGAGAAGCATAGGCAATCACCTTCTCGCATTAATACAAAACTAAACCCTTGTGTGCGCATCACAGTAGACCATCAAAGTCTTCGCTTCCTTTAGGTAAAGCCGGAATTGGTGCACTGCACCAATTTCTGCTTTAGTTAACTGAAAAGCGTTTCTCTTCCTTTCACCCAGTCGAACTTGGATTCCTTTCTTGAGTAAGTTTCGTCCATTTACCATAGCAATCTTTGAAAATCCTTCGATGAATCTTCGATAGTAACCAGCAAGACCTAAAAATTAGTGGATCTCCATTGGTGTCTTAGGAGATGCCTAATATTTGATAGATTCTATCTTGGCTGGATCCACATGTATGCCTCTGCTATCTATGACGTGTCCGAGAAATTGGTACCTTCAGGATCCAAATTCACATTTTGAAAACTTAGCATACAACTGCTCCTTCTTAAGCAATTCCAAAATTTCCTTAAGATGTTCTTCGTGCTCTTTCTCGTCCTTCGAATAAATCAATATGTCATCAATGAAGACAATTACGAACTTATCCAAGTAAGGCTTGCACACTCGGTTCATAAGGTCCATGAATACCGCAGGTGCGTTTGTCAGTCCGAATGGCATAACATAGAACTCATAATGACCATACTGAGTTCGGAATGCCGTATTTGGAATGTCTTGTTCTTGTACTCTAAGTTGGTGATATCCTGATCTCATATCTATCTTCGAAAAGAAACATCAGATAAGGGAGGGATTATCTCCCTGGGATAATTTTTCTAATAAGTTAAAGGGAAATCACGGGGATGTGAGGGGTTTAATGGGGGTAGATTTAAAACACTTAATTGCAGGAAGAGTTAATATTCGGAAGAATAATTAGTATTCATTGGTAGTTAAGTAGAGGATGTATCTTTGGTATTCTGAAACTGATATACATTCATGATGCATTTATGGTAATGAAAACCCACGGCTGATTTTGGCATAACAAAAGCCTCAATCATTATTTAAACTTGTTCCTCCATCAATACACTATGTTATTAATACTGCCCATTCAAATCCTCCAACTCAATCTTATATAGTATAAGATGATCCATTGGCGACTCGAGCAAAACAACCTTGCATGACAAGTGATGGCCAAACGTAAACCTCGAGCTAAGACTTGGACTTGACAACTCATTGAAAAGCTAATTCCAATACATTTATTGGAGGGTCTCATTGGCGTGTATCCGGTAGGAATTAAACCTACAAAATCGCCAATTATGAGTTGGGTGGTTTAACCATTCAGCTACGGATGCTTAAGGCGTACCCAGTAAAACTTACAAAAAACCAGATATAAAAATGGCCACTAGGGTTGATGTTTTCATTATTATATAATTTCAAGACCATAATGGATCTATAGTAAGATTGTTTTTTACAATAGGATGGTATACAAAGTCAACAGATATATGATAATACATATTGAAAATCATCCAATAAATAATATTTACTTTTTGCTAAATACATATTTAACGTCTCTTTTTCTCTAATATTTCCTCAAAAGACTCTAGGGGTTCCGTTCCATATTTTTATATAGATAGAAGTAGTTAACTTATTATCTGTTAAATGAGACCAAAAAGACGAAATGGAACATAAAAATCTATGAAATATCTCCCTTCAAGCCGTGCATACGACTTTCATCGAATACGGATTTTCACAGAAGTCTATATGTATCTATGAGACCAAATTATTATTTCTTATTTTATTTATTATTTATTTTTCATCGAATACGGATTTTCACAGAAGTCTATATGTCTTGTATAAAATCACCCCAACAGATGCTCTAAAGATGCTACCAAACCAAATGTACTAACTCGAAATGTTACTAAAGAAATGCCGATTTGATTATAAGTTTTGTGTTTTGTTGTTTAAGAACAAATTTTAATGTAATGATACTTGTTGTACCACAAATTACAAGTTACTAAAGAAATGCCGACGTGATTACAACTTGGCTACAAATGTTGTTAAAATCTATGAAATAGTTAGGTACTAATCTTAATGATTATTCATGCAATAGATGTAAGAGATGTGGGATTAAGGAATTGCCAAATATCATTAGCAAGTAAAAATGAATACTTGTTTGACTATTTTCAGGTCTCTATGCCTTTAATATTACAAAGATGGAATATACATAAACTCATTCTTCAAGCTAAAAATAGCAGCATTTCCTAGGGAAGAAGACAAGGGTATTTGGGCCTTTTCATGTGAAAGGGGGTGGCCCGGTTATTTATAATGATAGTTGACCGTAAACAACGTTAAGTTAAATGACATTATTGAGAGGTAGATGAAGCATAATGAGTATTCTAGGATAGTACATTAAGCATAAATAGCTTTTACCCCCTAAATTTATTGGTTTTCATGAGTTTGAAATCTCAGAGAAACACTTCAAAATTTGAAAACGTTCACTTTGAAACCCTAGGTTTTGAAATTTACAAACCAAACGCCCTTTAAAGTTCTAATGCCAAATGATCGTTTCCTCATATTGAAGATACTTAATGCAAAAATATACTAATCATTATATGCATGATTCTGAATGTAAAACTAACATTAATACAGTGATAAGCTCAATTGTTAGGATCATTAAAAGTGTCGATTATGTGATTTTGTATTATTTAAGTCATTAGTGTTTCTTTTGATAATGTCAAAGTAGTTTGTAATAAAGTATATTATGCTAAAAGAATGAAATAGCATAATTACCAAAGTCTAGGGACTAGATGTGACAAGTTAGGAAAATAAGGAAGGGACGCCTCCTTCCTTCACCTATAAATACCCCTTTAATCTTCATTAGTGGGTGATGCACTTGTAACAAACTCTTTCAATTTTCCCTCCCTTTTATCATTTGAATTTCAAATACTTGCCTCTCTCTACTATATGCATACATGTTCGATATGATTGATTCAAGATTAATGTGACCTAACGAGTGGTATCAATCACCAATAGAGAAGTAGAGTGTTCAATTGGTAAGTTTTTTTCACGTCCAAGAAGCGTACAAAGATGTTCGTAGAATTCGGTTGAAGATTTTGAGCTTTCGAGATCGATTTTGACAGTAAATTTGAGTATCTGGGATTATTGAGTGTAGTTTTATCTCGTTAGCAGTTCTCGGAAGTGGTATTCGTGTTCTCGGAAGAAGTTTAGCATTCTCGGAAGTGTTATTCTTATTTTTTAGCAGATTCAGTAGTAATAGTTGTATAATTTCGATAAGAAATATCTTGTAATAGATACATACGATCTTTCGGTTCTATTGAAAATCATATATTAGGAGCTTAGTTTCAAACTCGGTTTTATCGAGTTTTATGAGTTTCACATTTTTGGTTTTATCGAATTTGTGAAATAAGGTTTTGCTACGTTTTATCTCGGAAATAAGACTTTCAAGTAATTACATATCATCCATTCATGGTTTTATAATGATGAGTCGTTGAAAAACTCAAAATTTCTCAAATGTTTTCAAATTTGGACGTCAAATTCTGTTTATCAACATTTGAAGTTTAAGCTTTTGGATTTATATAGTCATCATAAAATTTCGTGTGTTCAGCGAGATTGTGGTTATTAATAATCCAAAATTGTTGAATTTTTCAAAATTTGGACCTATCGAGTTTGTAGCTAAATCGAGTTTTAGGATTTACTGAGTTGAATTTCCGAGTTTAATAAGTTTGTAGATTTACGATGAGTTTGTGTACTTTCGAAGATTTATATATCGATCTACAGACTATTTGTTATTCGTGAACAGTGTTGTTGAGGTTTTGAACTTACTGTTATCGAATTTTTGTTACTTATTCTCGCAATATCATCTCATGTTGTCTAAAAGATCCAATATTTGAATCATAAGACATGTCAACATCCAAAACATACCAACAATCCCTTGCTGATGCCGGTTCTGAGACTAGGCCTCCCATGCTTGAAAGGGGTAGTTACATACTGTGGGCAAGTAGATTCAGACGATATCTAAACCAGAAGAGAGACAACCAGAAGCGGCTTCTCAAAGCACTAGATGAAGGCCCTTATGAGTTTAAGAATTTTGTTCCTGAAGGCTCGACAATACCACGATTGCAAAACTATAAGCAAGATCTTGAGTGATGACTTATTGCTACATGTTGCTGAAAATGAGGTCATAAGAATATGATTCTCCTTTCTATTCCTAATGTGCCTTTACAATTCTGTGGTTGCTTGCCACTTCGGCCGAAGGATTTGTGGAAACGATGTTTCTGAACATGATGAGGGAACTATTACAAAACAAAGTTCGACAGAGAAAACGCGTTTTTTACGGGGGTGGGACACGGAATTGATCAATTTGCTGCTGAACCAGGGGAGGCACTTGTTTCTGTCTACAAAAACGTTTTGCTCAGGTTTATGATTGCATTTTTTGGAATGAAATAACATGAACTTTCCAACTGTTACAATTAACACAAAGTTTCTGAATAGTTTGCAACCATAATGGTTGAAATATGTGACTCAAGTTCGTCTTGCTAAACGATTGACCGTGGATTCGTTTGATGATCTTTTTGATTATCTTCAGCAATTTAAGAAACTGGTTAATGCATCAAGAGCAAAGAAGTTAGAAAAGTCTCATGACCCTTTGGCTCTAGTAGCACACAAGGGTTCATCATCCAGACAAACATCATCTTATTATGTGACACATCCTACGTGTGTGGTTGATTATGATGATAAGTACCAGCAGGATGATGTTCACAACAATTCTGAAGATCCTCTAGTCTCTGCGATGTTGCTACTTGCAAAAGCCATTACTCAAAATTTCTCTAATCCAACAAATAATCGTCTTCGTGCTTCATCCACATCAGAAATCAAGCAATCATTCAAGGAGACAGGGTGAATATTCAAAGCAGGAATTCTGGCAATACTGGAAGAAATAGCAGACGAGCTTATGTTCAAGAGGAAGTTGTTGAGGGAATGAATGCTCTGAATGAGACTGGAAATGTTCAAAGGACTCTTCGCAATCCGTCTCCAGGCAATACTTCAACAGTTCAATGCTACAACTGCAGTGGAAAATGACATTATGCTAGGAATTGTCCAAAGCCAAGGGTTCGTGACTCGAAGGATTTCATGGAGCAGATGTTGCTGGCAAAACAGGATGAAGTTGGTGTAATTCTTACAGATGAGCAGAACGATTTTCTCTTTGCTGATGCTTCAAGGATGGAAGAAATTGAAGAACTCAGTGCAAACATATGCTTAATGGCCAGAATTCAACCAGCTGATCATACTTCTGATGATGAGCCAAGCTATGAGTCTGCATTTATAAGTGAGGTACAATCTTTATCCATCGATGAGAATAATGAACCAATGTATCCAGCTCATACTAAAAGTATTAACAATACCATTGGTGATGATCAAATTAATAGCAATATTAAATTTGATTCATTCAAGGGAAATATTAATAGTGGCAGTGTTGAAAAGATACACATATTCCTGATCTATGTGCAGTAGAAAAACTTGCTAGAAATGCATATCAGGAAGCTAAAAAACAACGAATATTTGCTCAACAAGTCCAAATACAAAACACGCATTTAACTAGTCAGCTTGAGATGTATAAGGAACGGGTTCGGATTTTGGAAAACATAAACAAGGATAATAATTATCTCAACGAATTTCTTGAAGCTGATGAACGGGCAAAACGTTATAATAAACAAGCTCAGTCTCAATTAGTTCGTGATCGAGATATCATTCGAGATCTCGAGAAACAACGAGATAAATTAGATTTAGATGTCAAAAATTACAAACGGAAAAATGAGGAATTACAAAAGACTCATTCAATTTTAAAAAGGCAAATGAGTGAAAAAGATGATACTTATCATGATACTATTCTAGATCTTGAGGCCAAACTGAAAAAGAATGTTGATCTGCTTTTGAAACTTGGCAATTCTTTACAAGGAATGTTTATGCTTGGACCAAAACCATTGTCAGTATATGACCAACAATTAAAACATGGTTTGGGGTATCCGAATCCTTATACACTCAAGCAAGCAATTTCAAAGTGTCCAAAGTTATATGTTGCATCTAGTTTAGGTAATTTAGAAATTCCTTTGAATGTTAGAGATTCTGAGGACACTCTTGAGGATGCTTTCAAAAGTCAACAAAAAATGACAGAAAAAATGAATGATCCAATTGCTGTTGCAAATAAACAAAATTGCTGGACAATTAACTACAAAAAATTAAATGCGCTTTATAAAGATTTTGTTCCTCAAAAAGAGCTTTCTGTCGAGCAAAAATATTTTCCATCTTCTTCTATTCCCTCGGTTAAGATTCCGGTATCAAAAAATATGCCAAGTGAGTCACCTTTGATCAAAGAATTAGACAAGATAAAAGTTTGTTTTGAAAAGCTGTCTTTGCTAATACAACAGAACTGTAAAAGAGCAAGCATTTTTTACACATCACCGGCAGAGATACAAATCAATGATTTTTGTCAAGATCAAGTTAAACCAATTCTTAACGAGTTGAAGGTTTATCTTGAATTCTTTCGGAATCTATTTCAAAGGGATATAAAAGAAATGAAAGATGTTTTTGAGTCGACAGAAAGTGAGCTTGATGAACTAGAGAAGCAAAATGATTTGTTGAAAGATCAACTTTTGGAAGCATCTCTCAAACATGATGTTGAGCTGTGTGTGTTGTTAAATCATGAATGCGTAGATAAGATCTTAAGTGATGAACTTGAAAAAGTCAAGAATAAATCTATTGAGATTCAAGAGGGACAAGTCAAAAAGAAATCTTTTGAGATTCAAGAGGGTTTGCAGTCTAGAATAAAAATTCTTGAAAAAGATGCTCAAAGATGTGAAAAGCAAAGTGTTGATTTTCAATTAAAATTACAACATAAAAAAGAAAAACAAAAATGGGATTCAACTTCGAAGAATAAAACCACAATTCCTCTTGATTACTCTTGGATTTCAAAGATGGAGAAACTTGAGGATGACAACGTGTCTTTGGATTTTAAAGTCCAATCTTTGATAAAAGAACGTAATAATGCCAAAATGGAATATAAAAAGCTTTTCGATTCAATCAAAAAAACACGGTCTCAAACTCAAAAGGAAATGGATGAATTAATTGTTCATGTTTCTGCGAAAACATATCCATATGGTGCTATTCGTGCTGAGAATCAGAATCTTTTGTCTACCATATATGAGTTAAAGACAAGATTGGAAAAAGTTGAAAAAGATAAGTATGTAAATACTAAGTTTGACAAAACAAATGGTTCTCAATCTCTTCTTTGTGTCACACCACTAAACAAACACGCTTTTCAAAAGAAAACGGATGTTTCCAAAACAGAATAAAACCATGTTGTGTCAAAACCAGCCACTTTACAGACTTCAACTACCAAACAAACAGAGGCAAATCAAAACACACATGTCATTAGACCAGAAATGTACAAAGTTGTCACAACACAAGAATCACAAACAAACAAGACTAAGAGTGCTTTATTTTCTACAGGAATGAATGCTACATCTAGAGTTAGAAGACCAATGAGTAGAGATTCACATGTTGCGCACAGTGTCTTAGATAACTTTAAGAAAGCAGCAAAGAATGTAGCAATTTATGTTAGGAAAAATAAGCAAACATATAATACATCTGCAGATGTTATTCCGAACAAGGAAAATGTAATTGATGTTGATGTTGCAAACACTACTAAAGCGAAAACTTTGTTATGTGTTTCTTGTATGAAAAATGTGCTTATTCCTTGTCATGATAAATGTGTTGCAAAGCATAAATTGAATGTGCGTTCGAATGTTCGTAGAACCTTCTCAACTAATTCTAGACCACCAAAATCTTCAGAAACTACTTTTGTAGCTCCTAAGACTAGGTTTTCTGAGAAAGAGACACAATCTAAGACTCTAGATACTACTTCTGTAGTTTCCAAATCTAAGATTGATGTAGAAAGTGCCTCAAAAGCTAAGGATAAGGTTTCTAGTGCGTCTAGGATAAAGAAAAGAAATTTGCGAGATAAACCGTTAAACACATTCATAAAGAACAAGATTCGAACAAGTAGAATTTGGCAAAAGTGGTTTGAATCACAACCAAATGTTATTTGGACTCCTGTCAGCGTAAAACCGAATGTTCATAATACTCGTTCATCTGAGAAACCATCGGTTTCAGTTAAGAAATGGGTAGTCAAATTGCCCAGTTGTCCATGTGTTGTCTCTTCTTGTGTTGCAGGTAGTTCAGATCGTTCTGTGGGTTGTTGACAGTGGTTGTTCAAAGCATATGACGGGTGATCGGTCACTATTGAGAAATTTCATTGAGAAATTCATGGGCACCGTTCGCTTTGGAAATGATAATTTTGCAGCAATCACAGGCTATGGCGATTATATACATGGCAATATCACTATTTGTCATGTATATTATGTTGAAGGTCTTGGACATAACCTCTTTAGCGTTGGACAATTTTGTGATGGAGATTTAGAAGTGGCTTTTCGTTCCAATACATGTTACGTACGAAATCTGGAAGGAGATGATTTGCTCACAGGTGGACGCGAATCTAATTTGTATACTATCTCCATTTCTGACATGGCTGCTTCTTCACCCGTTTGTCTCATGTCCAAAGCAACTTCAACAAAGTCATGGTTATGGCACCGAAGACTGTCACATCTTAATTTTGGTACCATAAACGATCTTACCAGACTTGACTTGGTTGACGGTCTACCAAAGTTCAAATATGGAAAGGATCACCTTTGTTCTGCTTGTGAAAGGGGAAAAAGCAAGAAAGCTTCTCATCCACCTAAATTGGTTCCAAGTGATCACTCCAAATTGGAATTACTTCATATGGATTTATGCGGTCCAATGAGGGTAGCTTCGATCAATGGAAAGAAGTATATTCTTGTGATAGTGGATGATTTTTCTAGATATACATGGGTTTATTTTCTTCGCTCGAAAGATGAAACTCCAGAGATCATCAAGAAATTCATTGCTCAAGCTCAATTGAATTACAAAGCCAAAGTTTGTAAGATTCGTACTGACAATGGTACTGAATTCAAAAACACATCTCTTAAAGCTCATTATGAAAAGTTAGGCATCATGCAACAATTTTCAATTGCTCGAACACCTCAGCAAAATGGAGTAGTTGAAAGACGTAATCGTACTCTTGTTGAGGCTGCTCGCACAATGCTTATCTTTTCTCGGTTACCTGAATTTCTTTGGGCTGAAGCAGTGGCTACAGCTTGTTTTACTCAAAATCGGTCAATCATCCATACACGATACAACAAAACACCTTATGAGCTATTACGCGGTCGAAAACCGAATATTGCATATTTTCATGTGTTTGGCTCATTGTGTTATCCAACAAATGACCGTGATGATCTTGGAAAAATGAAACCAAAAGCAGACATTGGGGTGTTTATTGGTTATTCGGAAACATCAACAGGCTTTCGAATTTATAACCGACGGACCAAAATGATAATGGAGACCATTCATGTCAAGTTTGACGAGCTCACAGCTATGGCTTCTGAACATGACTGTTTAGAACCCGAACTTCAACGATTCAACAATCATAATTCATCAGCAGAACCAATGAATACTCCATCCAAAGAAGATTTGGATAATTTGTTCGGTCCGATGTTTGAAGAATATTTTGAGAAGACATCTTCTGATACAACCATCAATTCCGCTGCACAACCGACTCAAGTTCATGAAGACTCACCTTCCACATCTTCAATCATTGTTGACACGCATGAGGCTCCTCCTGTTGTCACTACATCTGACGAACAAACTTCTCCAATCTCTTTGACCGAGGCTGATGAATTTAATCAAGAAGATTCTGCTGATTTTGATGGTAATGCACAGTTTGTTCCATATAATCCTCCAAGTCGTGAGGAAATTGAGTCATCTACAACGGCTCTAGAACCATCAAATGTGCATAATTTCCATCAAGTACAACCCTCAACTCACATTTGGACAAAAGATCATCCTCTAGACCAAGTTATTGGTGACCCATCCAAACCTGTCATGACTCGTCAACGGTTACATACAGATTCTGAAGTATGCATGTATGCATTAACCGTTAGTACTATTAAACCAAAGAATATCAAAGAAGCAATGGCAGACCACAGTTGGATTGAGTCTATGCAAGATGAGTTGAATCAATTTGAGGGACTTCAAGTTTGGGAACTCGTTCCACGACAAGAAGGAAAGAATATTAATGCTCTCAAATGGCTTTGGAAGAATAAGTGTGATGCTAAAAATATTGTGGTTCGAAACAAAACCCGTCTTGTGGCTAAAGGATATAAGCAGGAAGAAGGCATTGATTTTGAAGAGTCATTTGCTCTTGTTGCTCATCTTGAGGCTGTTCGGATGTTTATTGCTTATGATGCTCATAAGAATATCACTATCTTTCAAATGGATGTCAAAACGGCTTTTCTCAATGGTCCTTTAAAAGAAGAATTCTATGTCAGCCAACCTGAAGGATTTATTGATCCAAAATTTCCAGATCACGTCTACAGGTTGAAAAAAGCTCTATACGGTCTTAAGCAAGCACCTCGTGCATGGTATGACAAATTGTCTTCTTTTCTAATTGAACATGGGTTCACTAAAGGTATTATTGACCCGACAATGTTTACGCGACGTCATGGGAGAGACATATTACTTGTTTAAGTATATGTTGATGACATTATTTTTGGATCAACAAATCTAGATTTTTCAAAATGTTTTGCAAATATAATGAAAAATAATTTTGAAATGTCGATGATGGGTGAACTAAAGTTCTTTCTTGGAATTCAAGTTCATCAATCTCCCCGTGGCATATTCATAAGTCAGTCACAATACGCATGAATGGTTAAAAGAAAACATGGTCTGATGAGTGTGTCTCCATGAGTTTACACCTATGGCACTAAGAGGTGGATGTTGATTACCAAAGGCAATCCTACTGATCAAACGGATTATCTCGTATGATAGGAGGGCCTTATGTACTAAAGCCAGACACTGGACATTGCTTTGCTACTTTTGTATGTGCTTGTTATCAGCACGTCTTCGGTTTAAACACCTCAAAGAGGTAAAGTCTTTCGGTACTAAGACAGTCCTATAAACATAGGCCAATGGTATCAAAGGATTCGAATTTGAATCTAATTGCTATAGATGCGAACCATGCAGGATGTAAAGATGATTTTAAAAGACACATCAAGAGATTGCAATTTCTAGGTTGGAAAGTTTTTTTTTTCCTGATTTGGAGTTCAAAGGAACCAAGATTGTACGCGATGTCTACTGCAAAGGCTGAATATGTTTCTTGGTCTGCATGTATGTGGCACAAGTAATCTGGATGCGTACACATACTCTAGGACTATGGATACAAAATACCAATCGGATTCTGATGTACTGTGATTCTAAGAGTGCCATTGCTATTTCATGCAATCCGGTCCAACATTATAAGAGTAAGCACATTGACATCCGGTATCATTTTATTAAAGAACATGTTAAGAATGGTACTGTGGAAATTTACTTTGTCGGGACAGAATAACCAACTTGCAGGATCGATTTACAAAGGCGCTTCCGTAGAACGCTTTGAGTATCTAGTTCATCGCATTGGTATGAGATGTATGACTCCAACTCAGTTGGAAAGCCTGACAAAGTTATCTTCTTGAAAAGCTCATACATCAAAAACATGTAAATACATTTTTTCAAAAACAAAAGAAAAAATTGAAAAATTTCAAAATACCAAAAAGATTTGACATATTTTTCATATTAAAAAAACATAATTTAAAAGTATCACTGCTTAGCTTTCATGAATCCATGTTTTTATAAAAAGCTTTCAATTGAAAAACGGAATATAATCTAAGGGGGAGTCTTAAATTTTCCATTCAAATACATCTCTTTGGAATTAAATCAAATACAATTATCTACTCAAAAACAAAAAAAAAAAAATATACTTTTTTTACATTTGGAAAATGTTATAGTTTCAAGGGGGAGTTTTTATTTAAGCATCTTTATTTTCGGACTAAGTACTTTACATGATTTCATTTCAAGGGGGAGTTTTTGAAAAGATTCATTATTCAAGGGGGAGTTTGTGAAAATTCATAAACAAATTTCAAAGAAACATGGTCAGAATTGAAAAATAGAAGTACAGGGGCTAAAAGTGTCAATTTTCAAAAATATTTTCGGAGGTTATAAAAAGGGATGTCATTTTCGATTTCATTTTTTTCTATTACGATATCCATTTACCGAGTTTGAGAAGAAATTCATTCCAATCTTTTTGAGTTCATTACAACGATTTCGATTATTTTTCTTTCTCAAACGTAAGTGGATTAAGCATTATCAGATTGATAATTGATTGTTTTGCACTATCGAGTTTAAACTCGGTAATATTGATGTTTACCGAGTTTGTGTTTTTTTATGTTTTTATGGAGTTTGTGAAAATAATTGTAATCAAGGATAATAAGCATATGGTATGTGTAATAAGTGAATACAATAGCTTAGGGATCGTTAATTAGTAACTGAAATTGAAACTCGAAAATGTATGGTGTTTATCGAGTTTGACAAAATATCCAGTTTGATTGTTTGGAGTATGAAAAAATAGAATAATGAACAGAAATATTGGTTTAGTTTTTCATAAAGTAAAAGGAATAAGTGTTTATCTTGTTTGAGAAACTCGGAAGGGTCAAGCAATCAAACTCGGAAGAGTCAAAAGGTCACACTCGGTAATGGTCAAGAGTCAAAATTCAGTGAAAATTAAATTTGTGTGTATGTGAATTGTTGTTCAGAAGAATAACGTTGATGATTAATGTTTATGATGTTTGAATGTCTGTGGTACAAAAAGATCAGTTTTTCATGTGTGGTGAAAACGTTAAATAATTTTGGCAAAGAAATCAAGTTTTTATGAATTCTAAGCTTGAGTCGAAATATTATTCGTTAATTGTTTAAGTGGGACAAAGTCCTGTCCGGTTTAGCGTTTTCAGAATGAACAGGAATGAGAGTGAGTGACTTAGTGTCCATTCAATTATTGAATTAGATGTGTTTGTCTTCATTGTTTAGGATTCATGACAAAAAGTGAAAGCAAAAGTGTTTTTTATAACTTGAAGTTGTTAATCCAAATCTCAATTGTTTAAGTGGACTAAGTCATGTCCGGCTTCGGCCGTTTTCTGCAATGAACAGAATGAGGAGTGAGTGACTTAGTGTCCATTCAGTTGTGGGTTTGTGATTACATGCTCTATTGTTATCTTATAAAGAAAGTTTTTGCAAACGTTTTTGGAATACGTCTCAACAATCTGTTATTGTGGTCAAAATGATACTCTTTCACAAAACAATTTTAAGAAGTTGAATGATTTCTCTTTAATTTTTCATAAAAGAGTCTTGATTTAAATCAAAAGAGAAATTTTCATCATTCTTGAAAGAGTATCATGTCACAAAGAATTTCTGGTGAGGATATTCTAAAAACAGAAAGAGAGAGCTAAATCCATACGCGAAAAAGCAAATCAAAAGTGTGTTCGAAAAAGAATTGCCAGAACACACAAAAATTGGTAAATCAAAAGAATAAAGCGTATGGCATGTGCTAGAAAAAGCAAGAACGAGCACATGGGAAAGAAACTGATCAAAAATATGTTCAAAAAGAATTGCCAGAACATATAAAACAGACAGAGTGGAAAAAGACAAAAATGTCAAATGAATTGTTTGTTATCTAACATCTCAATTGTATTCATTCAGTAATCATCATGGCACAACAACAACATGCAGCTGATGTTCATCCAGATGAACTGTGCCCTCCGAACAAGAGATATGATCTTATGGATGCTAACAAGAAAGTTGATCTCGAGCATGTGCAATGTCCGCCAGAAAGAAAAATTCTGACGAATATCATCAAGAATCATCCATTAAGATTCAGCATTGCAGCTTCTTCATCCGTTCCATGGATTTATATGGCACAGTTCTGGCATACTTTGAAGGAAGACGGATCAAAGTATTGGCTCAGGTTTATGCTGGACAAGAAAGAACTCACTCTTACACTGGATGACTTCAGACAAATCTTTCATCTTCCACAAGCAACTGCCAACCATCATAATTCATTCGTGCCACCACTATCATTTTCTTACATGGTTCCATTCTACAAGCAAGTATTAGGATTTACAATGGAGTTAAAGACACAATCGAATTTCAAGACTACTGGTCTTCTGCAGCCATGGGAAATGTTATGCAAAATATTCTTCAAATGCTTAACAACACTTGTCAATATATGGGACCAACCGCCGTTGCAGATAATGCAAATGCTGTATTGCTTTGTCAATAACATTCATGTGGATTATGCAGAGTTACTATAGGAAGGAATTTACTATTCGCTTCATCATCCAACATCTTTGATTCCATATCTAAGATTTACAAAGATCATCGTCAGTCATTATATGACTATCTTTCCTGAAATCTCAAGACGTGCTCGAGACAAGTATCACAACTTGCAAGATGATGATATCATGAAGAATATTTTTAATTCAGGAAGACATAAAGACAAAGTTGGAATGCAGATACCAGCTTGGATGATCACTGAAGAAATGAAGCACACGTAGCATTACCGGATGTATACAGAGGTGTTTGGGATAGATGTTCCTCTGACTCAGTTACAGCCGACTGAGTCTACCCAAGGAATGCATAGGACACCTAGCGCCCCTAGGTCACCTAACCCTAATAAGGAAGTAGCAGAGTCAAGTACTCCAAGACGATCAACTGTGATTCGTCTTCGTATCCCTGAAAGTGATCCGCATGTCTTACTCCACCAGCTCTAGTGCCAAATGTTGACAAGGCAGACGAGATGATTTTACAAGATACATTACAAGTTAGTCTTGCGGAGCATAAAAGTCGTGAAGAGCAGGAAGCTAGAGAAAATGTGGCACTGGTTGACGAGCACTTGGCATCTGAAGAAATTGATAAGATGGTGGAAGGACAAGAGAACGTTGTTGATGATAGTTCAATCCCTAGGAATGATGAATCAAATATTCCCGGCACTAGGATAGAGCCCAGGAGTAATAAGGAAAGTCCGGAGGTGGAGATTACTAAAGATAAGGAGGTAGAGATTACTAAGGAGACTCTAGTGGTGGAGATTACTAACGTTGTTATACCAGTGAATGTAAATGATGACGATGAAGAAATAACTGATGAGGTGTATGAATTAAAGAGAAGGGAGAAAGGGAAACTTGTAGAGGAGACTAGGAATTCACCAATCCCCACACCAATTAGATCTCCTAGGATTCATACTAATCTCGTATCTTTGGAAATCGAGAAACTCCAAGAGATGACGGATACTCCTCATACTACATCATCATCAAGTCCACCTCACAAAAAGTTAGCTAAAACGAATCGACTTCTATCATTGTTTAAGACAAAACCTACTCGTTTCAAATGCTACAAGAGCTTATTTCATGAGTTACAAGGATGTTATGGTTACTTGTTTGCACATCTACGGGCGAGGTTCATGCCAAGAAAGTCATTCGATACACTTGCTGATAATCTTCATGATGTAATGGTTGAAACATTACCCAATATGGTAGACAAACATATTAAGGAGCAAGTTATGAAGCAAGTTCCTGAACAAGTTCGGAATCAAGTTCCAGTGTATGTTGCGGAAGGGTTGATTCTGGAGAGGCAAAAGGCTAAAGAAGAGACGAAAAGATTGATTGCTAAAGCTATTCTGCAGGAACGTGGAAATATTCAGGCTCAAATCTCGACACAAATTGAGATAGGGAGAATAAGGGAGATTATAACGGAGACTTGGAATTACAAATGCCCACACACCTATTAGATCTCCTTGGATTCGTACTAATCTTGTATCTTTCGGATATCGAGAAACTTCGGAATTGAGGATATCATCCCTCCACCATCAATCCAATAAAGCCCCGTTCCCATATTACCGTCACACGCTCGCCGTATCTCACCAGTAACAATAGAACTAGAACCTAAGACAGCCCCATCTAGAACGTACTTCTACTTGTGCTGATACATCGCGCACTCACTTAACTAACTTGCCCTTTCACAATGACCTACACACGAGTCGTGTGACTTTTGACTGTGTCTACGCACTTGTTCAGGAACTTGCTTCATAACTTACTCCTTAATAGAGTGTACGTCTAACATAGTGGGTATGTCTCAAATCATCCATCATGAAGCAAATCGCAATAGTATCGGAATGAACTTCTTTTTCTATTGAACCTCGCCCGTAGATGTGCAAACAAGTAAACCATAACGTCCTTGTAATAACGCGCTAATGATAGTAAGCTCTTGTAGCATTTGACGCAAATATGTAAATACAATCCCACACATTCACTCCTATCAACACATAATCACCAATATATAATCACTGATCCCTGAGCGGGTTGTGCAGTTGTCACCTCGATAGCACTCCATCATAAGACGCCCGCCCCCGCGCCCCCGGTGCACTCTGTGCCATCTAGACTCAAGCTCTTCGCGCACGGTCGCTCACACATCATCTGTCCTGCTAATCTTCATGATGTCAACCGGGTTCTGAGAATACCCTACTATGGTAGACAAAACAACATTAAGGACAGTAAGTTATGAAGCAAGTTCATGTACAAGTTCGGAATCAAGTTCCAGTGTTATGTTGCTGAAGGGTTGATTGGTGTGATGAGGGCACAAAAGGCTAAAGAAGAGACGGAAAAAGTTTGATTGTTAATAAAGCTATTCTGCAGGGAACAGCAGGAAACGTAGAGTATTTCAGGCTTAAATCTCGACACAAATTGAGAATGCATTGCCATTAGTCTTCCTTTCCAAGGTTGATGCTATATGTAACGTAGTTATATGTCTGGACATATTCTTCATGTTCATCCGGCTCAATCACAAACATCCTCTGTTCCAGTCTCAACAATATCAATTGTATCTTGCTATGAAAGAGATCCTCAATTGCAACAACAAGACATAGCAATATGGTTGGCTCTCCAGATAAAGTTTGAAAGAAATACGGTACCACAAAGTGCATGTTGAAACATCCTGCCGTTGGCCAAGATATCAGGACGATTACTCATGATGATGCTTCATCCTGAGGGGCGAGGAGGGAGATTAGTGCAATGCGGCAGGAAGACATAGAGTATAAAGCTTATGTGTCTGGAGAGCATCATATGTCTGGACAAGTTTTTCAAGAGGAACAAGCTCCATCAACTTCAGGAAATCAAGAGCAAGATGATGATTTTGATTTTTGGACTGACTCTTATGCTTCAGATGATGATGAAATACCAACGAAGCAAGTATCACAAGACATTATGGAAGAAGTATCGCTGACCATTGATGAAGCTAAGCTGAGAAAGATGGCTGATGAGATGTTGAGACAGAGATGTACTTCAGGAGATGAGCATCAGTATCACATTGATCAGATGAAGAATTTCTTGAAGAGTGACATTGTCTGGGAGAGTAGAAAAGAAATTCTTGTCTCTCCACATCCACGAAAGACCACACCATTAGTTCATAGCTGTCAAAAAGATCCTGAAGCTCCAGCATTATCTCTGATTAATCAAGACCTTTTGTATTTGAAGAAAGGAAATTCTGGACCCGAGAAGATAGTTTTGTCACTTCACAAGTTTCCAGCAATTATCTTCAACGATGATGATATTGAAGAACGAACTTCCAGATGGGTGAATAAGTGTGTAAAGAAATTCAATCCTTATGCTCGATATGGTGTTGAACATTGGAAGAATCCTCATGCGAAGATCTTCTACATAAGGAAACAGAAAGAGCCTGGAAAACCAAAGGAAGAGATTTATTCAAACTCAAAAATCGTTCAAGTCATCAAGACATATTGGGAATTGGGTCATGAACACAAGTTTATCACAGAGATTGTTGCAAGAAGAGCTAATGATTGCATTGTATCAATTACCGAGCCTGATTACAAGAATCTTAACAAGAACGATATTGAGGACATATACTTGTTGATTATGAATGGCAAGGTACCGGATTATGCAGATACAGGATTGCTATGGTCTTTATCGGTATTCATTAGAAGTACAGTGATATGGGAAAGAGTGCATGACTTCCAACTTGGAATTGAAAGCTATCAACAGAAGGTTAATCTCACTGCACCAACAATGACTTTCCCAGGAATTGAAGATCATGAAATGTTCTCTATCATCTATGAGCCTGTGCATGGAATTATTTACAAGAATAGCAAGAAAGAGAAACGGGTGATGAGACATTCAGAGATCCATAAGTTTTGTGATGCAACGTTAAATAGAGTGTTAGAAGGTCTGAAGAGTTATAATAACGATGTCAAGTATGGGTATGTACAAAAAGATCTCACTAAAGAAGAAGCAGAGTATTTGAAATTGTTTGAAGAAGATATTGAAGAAAGATTAAAGCATCGTAGACAGATGAGAAGATGGGAGATATTCGTGAATGGAAGACTACTTAGACCACGAAGAGAACGCCCTGAATAATCAACCTTTAGTGGGAGATTGTTAGGATCATTAAAAGTGTTGATTATGTGATTTTGTGTTATTTAGTTATTAGTCTTTCTTTTGTTAATGTCAATGTAGTTTGTAATAAGGTGTATTATGCTAAAAGAATGAAATAGCATAATTACCAAAGTCTAAGGACTAGAAGTGTTAAGTTAGGAAAATAAAGGAAGGGAAGCCTCCTTCCCTCACCTATAAATACCACTCTAATCATCATTAGAGGGTGATGCTTTGTAACTAACTCTTCCATTTTCCCTCCATTTTTAATATCATTTAAAATTTAAATACTTTCCATCCTCTACTATTCTCTACATGCTTCCATGATCGATATGTTTGATTCAAGATAAACGAGACCTATCAAGGTGATTATATGTGACCAATATATTCATAACAGTCACATCGTGAAGTATTTATGTGGCTATTATTTAGAGCAAAATGTGAAATCGGTTATCATTAAATTTCATATTATTCACATTGAGTGTTTGTGTGTCTAAATTCATAATGTCATATATGGTTACATGAAGTGTTTGTTTATGTGTCTAAATTACGGACTCAAGTTTTGTCACACATTATTTAAGTGTAGCAAAAAACCAGTACATATGGTCACGTTATTAAGCCTAAACTACTTTTAGGTTAAAAAAAAAGCTAAACTCGAAACTATATATCCCAAATGTGATTAAGCTTAAACTAATCTAGTTTTATAACAGAAATATATTTTTAAATGAAAAATAAGCTCAGCAATAAGCTGCAAATAAGCAGCTATGCAAAACTAGCAAAATCGAATAACTGTTATAAGTAAGTAAAGGGAGAATGAGATTAGCTGTGAAAGAAAGAGCATGGCATTCATTTTTTCATGAATATTCATAGCTGAGTCTACTAAAAGAGGGACCAGCTCATCGTAGTAATTAGAGGACACCTCTGATCGTTCACCTTTAATGTCACACGTTCCCTCCCAGTTTGATCAACGAGATCAGTCGGCTAGAGAGCGGGGCTATTCTTCTTTCGAGGATGAATAGGTTGCCTGGCTGAGATGGTAACCCGCTTGACCTCTATCTTGGAGGCCGCGGGTTCAATTCTCGCTGGGCGTGATTCCTTTTTAATTTTTTTTGTATTTTGAAAACCAAAAACCAAACACCCCTTATCTATATCAGCTTATCAGCAGATTTAATAAGCAGTTTTAAAGCCGAGAATAAGCAGTTTAATAAGCAGAATTAAGCAGTTTATGATCTTAAGCCCAAATTGAATAAGCTAGGAAGTAGCTTATTTGACTATATAAGTTGTACCAAGATGCAACCCCAAAACGCCAAACATTCTTAAACAGCAAAACGTGCAAACCCAAAGCTAAACACGCAGAGACAACATACTGCCACAAAAATGCAGACCAAGATAGGAAGGCTCTATGCAATGATCAAACTGAAATTGGCAAAAGGGTTCTACAAGGGACCCTAAACTATAAACCACATGCTACTACCCATATTATCCACACAAAAAAATATGACCTTAATTCTCATACCGAACATGATCATCTACCGAATACAAACCAAAACCATTTGACACTTAATCTCGCTCCAAGGAATGACATGCGAGGACACAAGGCTGATCCTTCTAACAAACGCATAAATAACAACTCAATTTTAAAAAAACAAATACATTTCACGTTAGCAACTTCATGACTCATCCGGGGCATCGCCTGGGTTTGAAAACCTCGTATACAAACATATAAACCAAACAAGAAGTAAAAAATTAATAGATAAATTGAAATCCTTCACAAGAGTATTTGCAGCAAAACAAAAGCTTAAAAAGGTTTTACACAGTACAAACATAAATCCTTAAACAAGTAAAAAAAATCGTATGTCTATATGCTTTAAAAGAACGGGTGAAATATGATGAAGGTAGAGTGTGACAACTTGAGCATGACATGGTTTACTTGGATTTTCGTATAACAACACCTCCACAGTCGGTTCGATAGTAGTCATTTCGTGATTCATTACCTATAACATCCCGTGTTTTAGGGTCATTTACGACGTCAATATATTCACTATTTATTTTTAGTATTGTACGCATTTGCTTTTAAATCGTAATAGTTAAGTTAAATCGCGTAAGCTAAAAATTATCGTTCAATGTAAACAGGCATCAAACAATTAAATGTTTACATCAAGCAAGTGTTAAGTAATTATTTTGAGTATAATTATTAACTTTGTTTATTTTATTTTTATGGGTTACGTAAAGTGATTACGTTTCACGATAAAATACGTTTAGGCATTCCCGGAACCACCAAAACTTTTCTGCTGTTCAACAAATACCCACAATTATACCCAATACTCAAAAATTACAAAATATCATCACTTATATACATGTATATCTGGATACATAAGGATAGAAACAAAGATAATATCTAAATTCAATCACACTTCTTAGAATTCATGAGATGATCTCTTATTTAGGGAACCACTAGATATTTTCATACTAACTCTAATAGTGAATGACCAAAGTCTTCCTAGATATCCTCTAGATGTTCCTTGACTAGTCAATGAGATATATAAACTAGCAACTAGTAATAGAACACACACACTCTCATTTCCAAAGTGAAAACAACATAAAAACCTCTCTTTCTCTCGTTATAGGCCACAACCAAAAATAAATAACACAAACCATCCATACAAATTTTAATTACCACATTTACAAGTGTTCCTACATCATATCTAAGATAACCTAAGGTGTTTAAAAGATTTTCTTTAAGGTTTACAAGTGTTAAAGCAAGAAGGTTCAAGATTAGGGTTTTGGTGAAATTAGGGTTTTCAAGTGTTGAAAGCTAGGGTTTGTTTTCTAAACAAGGGTTTAAATCATATT
>BQNB010051145.1:0-41150 GCA_026074375.1 Tanacetum coccineum
TCATAAAAAAAAGATCACATGGAACTAGAAAAAAAGGTGAGTTAGACGCATTCTCTGATAATTAACCTTAAAATATACCTAATTGCATTTATAACACTTTCCGCAGGCAGCAAACTAAACAAATTAAAGCCATATTTTGAAAACCGGGTCTTGAATCGACCAGGTCGCCGTTTTCTACCCTAAAAAAACTTTTATTTCCAAGTTCCAACAATAAAAACAAAAATATATATTTACCAACAAACATAACACCTAAAAATAAAATTACGCCGCAACTACATTAACCTGTGAAATTTGTAAAAAAAAAACCCGGCCGGGTCTTGAGAACCGGGTTGACCCGGGTTACTTAAAACCCGGCGGGTCTAACCGGGTTTCGAATATTAAGAAATGTGGACTTAATTTACTCAAGTATACCTGTTGATGGAGTATAGATCCCAGCTGGAAACAAGGTCCGATGGACTTAAATTGAAGTTTATACAAAACGTTAAACCTGAAAACAAAACAAATTAAAAAAATTATAAATACACAAGTAAATAACGAAATTAATAAGTGAAAATATATGTTACATTTTTGAAGTATTTGTTCTTCTTCGACCAAAACGAAGTTGTTTTTCTTGAATTCAGCTCTGATTTGGTCTTCCATTGTCGATCTAGGGTTTCTGTAATTTGGGGGGAAATGAAATGAAAAAATGGCGCCAAAACTTGCTTCTTGTGAAATCAGTGTTTTATTATATAGGGTGGTGTATATGGGCTTCTAACTTAAGCTTGTTGGGCCTATAGATTACTAGGCTTAGTATGTGATCCATTTTAAAATTTTCTTTTTTTTTCTATTACTCCGTCCGTCCCAAATTTATTGTCCTCCGACAAAAAAATTACAGTTTAAAAAAAGTGCATTTATTATTGTTTCTTTTTCTTACTTTTTGTCAGAATGACAGATTTACCTTTAGCTAATTAATTAAAGTCTTTTTTAAAGTTTGTAATAATAATTTCAAACAAATGTTTCATTTTAGCCCCTAACGGCTAGTATTTATAAAAAAAAAAATTTAAAAATTAAAAAATTTCATTTTACCCCCTAAAACGGCTGATTTAAAAAAAAAACATTTTACCCCCCCTCACTCCAACTCATATAATATACACCACATAACTAAATACAAAATCATCATACAAATTCACACACTCTTCAAATACAAACTACATCTTTTTAAGCAATCAAAAAAATGTCTGATTCCCAACAAACAAGTGAGTCATGAATCTCCTCACCGGACTATGACGCCGGAACAGTTTCAACAATACCAACAAGAACAACAACAAGCTTTTTTCCGATGGCAACAATCACAAATCCTAAACCGTATTTAGAAATCTACAGACAAAACCCACATCATTCCACTCAGAATCCTTCCCAAACTCTCACTCCACCTCACAGTCCGATTTCGCCAAAAAAGGCGGTCGACAAGAAAAATAATGGCCGAAAGGGAAAAAATGATTTGATGACGAGCACCCAAGAGCCGTAGCAAGCGGGCCTATGGCTACCGTTCGAAGAGAATTGCTTGCAACATGTAACTGGGTTCCGTTTTCCGAAGATAATAAGTCGGAAGGTCACTAAAGCATGAGACACGTTTTGGGTAATTCGCGGTTTTGAACGAGGTTGCAATTCGTAAAAATTTCAAAAACCGTAAAGGATAGGTTGACTAGGTAAATGACATTACGTTGAATGCCCAATTGGCCAATAGTTCAACGCCGCGTACACGGCCAAACGTTGGGGAAAAATGGCGAAAACGATGTGGATATTTGAAACGTGCACAAAGTATTTACCGTGACAGCATAGAAGGGGTCGCGTTTTTCTCAAGAAGATGTTGGGCCGTTTTTAGATCCCACCCGAAATGGGACTCACCGGAACAAATTTGACTTAACCGGAGACGTCCCCGGTGCTAGCCAGGGGTCCAGGAGGATCTATTTCGAATTCACGATGTCACGACCTACGGTCCGCGCCGGCAAACAACGGCCCGCCAAGAAAAGCAAATCTGACGCAACGGCGAGCACCGGTGGAAGTAGCGCGTCAGCCTAATTCGGGGAGCTAATGGAGCAGGAGCTTCGTCTGAAACGGGAAGCCGCCGAAAGGCTTTCGAAAGTCTCAAGCTGTACAAAGACCGCACCACAAAAAATTTTTTGCGGTTGGAGGAGTTGAGGTTTCTAGCTACTAGCACCAAGGATTTAGGACAAGACGGGACGCCTATTGGAATCAAGAAGCAAAAAAAATTGATCAAAAACAAAATGAAAAATGATTTGGGTGACGAGGACGACGAAGACGAAGACGAGTAGTTTTTTTTTAATTTCGTAATGTATTTTTTTTAATTTCGTAATGTTTTTTTTTTAATTTCGTAATGTTTTTTTTAATTTCGTAATGTTTTTTTTAATTTCGTAATGTATTTTTTTTTTAATTCGTAATGTTTTTTTTTAATTCGTAATGTGTTTTATTTTATGTAATTTGTATGTTTAATTATGAATGAAATGGTTAGTTTGTTAAAAGAATGAAATAATTGTTTAGGGGGTTTTATGAAAATAAAGAGGTGAGTGGTGTTATTTGGTGTTATGATTAGAGGAGTGGTGTTGGTGTTATGCTGATGTGGCGCTGATGTGGCACCCAAAAAATGGTGTTGCCAAGTTACGATACCTAGGTCTCTTAGTATGTGATCCATTTAAAAATTTTCTTTTTTTTTCTATTACTCCATCCGTCCTAAATTTATTGTCCTCTGACAAAAAAATCACAGTTTAAAAAAAATGCATTTATTACTGTTTTATCTTTCTTACTTTTTGTCAGAATGACAGATTTACCTTTAGCTAATTAATTAAAGTCTTTTTTAAAGTTGTAATAATAATTTCAAACAAGGGTAATATAGTAATTTTGATAAAACTTCCCTATTTAATTTTAATAGTGGACAATTAAATTGTGACATCCCAAAAAGAAAACGTAGACAATAAAAATAAGACGCAAAGAGTAATAAATTTATACATTGGTTGTAGTCTTAACCATCTCACAAAGTGAACAGTAATTGCTAAATATAATATAATATTCTTATCTACATTAAAATCTAAAACACATGCTAATGTATAAATTTTTTGTATAATTTTATTATGTAGTTTTTTTCTCTAGATTTCTACCAATTATTTTTTTAAATCAAATAATTAAATCATTACTAATATACACATTAGGCGTCAAATCCACTGTCGTTTTGACAGTGGGCCACTTGCTACAGTAACGGGCTCCCATTTTGGGCCAGCCCGATTTTAGTTTTTTTTTTTTTTTAATTATTTTGTTTTTTTTTAATTTGTATGCACAAAGTAGGAGTGAAAAAAAAATATTACAAAAGTTCCGATTTATTCAGATAAAAAAAAATTTTACCGCAGGAAACATCTCGCTACCTAAATAACTTAAAGAATCGATATGGTACACAAACGCAGTAACCAACCCATTATATTAAAAAAAACCCATATAGCAAAAAAAACAACACTTTAAACATGAGGCCCAACACATAAGCCATATAAAAAAATTATTACTAATATACACATTTGTCGACAAACTAGCCTAAAATTCGCATAAAATCTGGCCCAAAGTAAAAAAAAACTAGCCCAAAATTAGCCTGAAATCTGGCCCAAAGTAAAAAAAATACAAAACGGTCCCTCAACTTTTAACTATTTACGATTTTCTTACACAAAAAATCCCGTAAAAAAATTAACAAAAAAAAATAACACTCAAGTTTTTTTAATTGTTCACTCTCACAACTTTTTTACATTCATCGGCCAAAAAAAAAGATATCGAACCGTCCCAAAAAAAGAAAATATTCGGGAAAAAATTAACCCGTCCCAACGCAAAAAAAAAATTCCCGAATCATACAAAAAAAGGAAATATCCGGGAAAAAATTAGCCAAAAAAACCCCAAAAATAGCCTAAAATCTGGCCCAAAGTAAAAAAAAATACAAAACGGACCCTCACCTTTTAACTATTTACGATTTTCTTACACAAAAATTCCCGTAAAAAAATTTACAAAACCGTCCCAAAAAAAGAAAATATTCGGGAAAAAATTAGCCCGTCCCAACGCAAATTTTTTTTCCCCGAATCATACAAAAAAAGAAAATATTAAAAATTAGCCCCGCATAACGCATCGCCCAAAAAAAACCCCCCGAAACGTAAAAAAAATTATTCGGGAAAAAATTAGCCCCGCCGCAACGCGCGGGTTCTTTTGCTTGTATATTACACATTCACGGACAAATCCACTGTCGTTTTGACAGTGGATCTACAGTGCTACAGTAACGGGCTCCCATTTTGGGCCAGCCCGATTTTGGTTTTTTTTTTTAAATTTGTATGCACAAAGTAGGAGGAAAAAAAATATTACAAAAGTTCCGATTTATTCAGATAAAAAAAATACCCGCGGAAACATCTTCGATACCTAATAACTTTAAAATAATCGATATGGTCACAAACGTACAACCCATTATATTAAAAAAAAAACCCATATAGCAAAAAAAAACACCACTTTAAACATGAGGCCCAACACATAAGCATATAAAAAAAATTATTACTAATATACATATTTGTCGACAAACTAGCCTAAAATTAAAATCAGGCCCAAAGTAAAAAAAAAAACTAGTCCAAAATTAGCCTGAAATCTGGCCCAAAGTAAAAAAAAAACCCAAAAATAGCCTAAAATCTGGCCCAAAGTAAAAAAATATACAAAACGGACCCTCACCTTTTAACTATTTACGATTTTCTTACACAAAAATTCCCGTAAAAAAATTTACAAAACCGTCCCAAAAAAAGAAAATATTCGGGAAAAAATTAGTCCGTCCCAACGCAAATTTTTTTTCCCCGAATCATACAAAAAAAGAAAATATTAAAAATTAGCCCCGCATAACGCATCGCCCAAAAAAAACCCCCCGAAACGTAAAAAAAAATTATTCAGGAAAAAATTAGCCCCGCCGCAACGCGCGGGTTCTTTTGCTTGTTAAATACATAAGTGGCATAATTAGCAAGCACAACAAGTATTTTTATTAATAATTTGCCTATATTATGCATTTTCAAGTATTCCACATTGATACACTGTCAGAATTTATTTAGACGTAAAAGTTTGTGAGCATCACACTAAAATGTGTGAGGTCACAAATTCAATTTATGTTAAGTGTAAACAAGTATTAAGTGATCATGTCAACCTTTTGAAAAATAAGTGTTTTATTTTGTTTTCGTCTGTGTGGCAATGAGTTCATGCTCTATTGATTAACTTGTCAAAATGTCAAAAACTAAAATTACCAAAAAGATGAAAAAATAACAACACACAACAAACTTAGTGGTGTACATATCACATCCTTTTATATAAAAAGATATTATGCAAGATAACTTAAGCGTGCAAGTTTGTGACGATCTTTGTTTAATTTGTAGGGTCATTTGCATGTATATCCTTCCAAAGATGCAAAATTGCATATATATCCAAAGCATGCATAAAAATCATTGTACCATGTGCATCAAAAACTTGTACCAAAGATATATATGCAATTATTCACTTTTGGAGGGATATATATGCAAATTCCCCTAATTTGTATATGTAACGTATAGAGTAAGTGTATATTGCATACGGTTTTTTATCACTATTTATGTGCATGTAAGAGCATCTATTATGGTGTTTAAGAATAGGCTTAAAAACTTATGAAGTAAGAATTTGTGTATTATAGTTGGAAACCATTTCATGTTTTGATGGCATAAAAATGTCTAGAATTTTAAAGAGGTTAAAAAATTTGTGTATCATATTTAATTGGGTGAATTGCATATATATCCTTCCAAATGCATAAAATTACGTATATATCCAACCTAAAGTAATAATTGCATATATATCCTTCTTAAACTTTAAAATTGTCATATATATCCAAATAATTATTTTTCATATATTTTAAATTACAAAATACATGTTAATTGTAGTTTTATTATAAAAAGTCCATTATACCCTTGTTATTAGTTAGACTGATCATTATCCCACATAAACTTGAAGCACTCTTTCTTTCTCAACATCTTCTTTTTCCCTATTTCTTAGCATACTATAAACTGAAACCTGGTAAGTCATAATCGATTTTAATAGTATTCTTGTTCATTTGATTGTATTTGTCTGCTTAAATAATGTTTTCATTTATTGTTTTGTTTTCAGTTGATCAATCATTTATACCTTTGTTTGCCTAAATATGTGATTGTTTTGTCAATAAAAAGTGGGGAGTGGTATATACAAGATGGATGACATTGTTGAGGTTTCCATTCCAGACCCATCGAGACCAACATGGGAGAATATGGTTAACTCGCCAACAATCGAGTATGTTTATGTTTTTTTCATAGAGCAAGATTTTTTAAGTTATAGTATGTTTGTTAAAAAAATTCCACTTTAGTTGTCTCGTAACATTTTTTACCTACTTTTATGCTTTTAGGCAAGACTCGTTGAAGTACAAGCTGAAACTGAGATATAAAGGCTTCTTTAATATGGTTAATATCTCAAAGTTCCTAGGGCTAAGAAGTATCTCAACCGTATCTCTAAGTCAAGTAACTCAAAATTCGTGGATAGGTATATTTCGTTTCCAACCAGTGCTTGACCTTCTTGATAACATTAGAAAAGAGCTTTTAAACCGTTTTGATGAGAAAAGGATGGGTGTTGAAAAATGGAATGGCACATTAGTTCCTAGGGCTAAGAAGTATCTCAACCGTATCTCTAAGGTAAGTATCTTTATTTATGTTCTTTTCTTTCTCTAAGGCAAGTATCTCAGCTAAGGTATTTTATTTCCAACCAGTGCTTGCCTTCTTGATAACGTAACAGTATCTCTAAATCGTGGATATGTACCGTAACGTATCTTTATTTATGTTTTTTCTCTTGTAGAACTTGGGAGAATACGAAGTCTGCAGAAGTAACGACAATCATGCTGAAGTGAAAAGTAAGGGGAAACGGTGGGTAGTGATGCTAGATGAGAAAAAATGTTCGTGTAGGGTTTGGCAAGTAAAGGGTATGTCGTGTGTTCATGCTGCTGCATTCATTGCTTTCATAAGGGAAAGTTGGGACAACTATGTAGATCCATATTTCACAATCAAAAAATTTAAAGATGCGTATGCTTTAGAAGTCGCTACGATGCCCGGAAAGGATAACTTGGTACATCTACAAACAGAGGATAAAATATACCCACCTGTTATCAAACGCCCAATTGGACGACCTAGGAAGAAGAGAATTGTAGCTGCAAATGAGCCCAAAAAAGAAAATAGTGCAAGCAATGTGGTGGATATGGACATCATTAAAAGTCATGCAAAAATCCGCCCGTTGAAAGTGTTAATCTGGGTGCAACATCCAATACTAAAAAGAGAGGGCGAAAAAAATAAAAAAAGCTCGTGAAGGCTTTGCATAAATGGGGTCGAATTAGAATTAGTATCGGTTGCTTATTGATTATGTTGGTTCAGTTGCTAAAACACTTAATATTTTGTTAGTTTGAATGCTAAAACAGTTGATTCAAATGTCAAACTATTGGTTCATTTTGTATTGAAGTACTTTTGCACCAGTTTAATATTCCTTAGCCATTTTTCTTTTAGCGTGTTGTTGTTATGTTGTAGCCATAGTTTTTTTTGCTATTTTCTAATGTTATTATCACCAGGTAGGTCTGCAATATTGTTTTGGGTGTGCAATTTTTCTTTTAGTATCTTAGCCAATATATTTCATTTCCAACCAGTGTTTATTTCATTTCCTTAGCTATGTTTTGGGTCTGCAATTTTAAAGATTGTATGCACACAGGTAGGTCTGCAATATTGTATGCAACTTGGACAATTTTGTTGCAACATGTTTCTGTCATGATGTTCTTTTCTTGTTGCAACATGTTTGTGGTTAGTTTGGTCAATTTTGCTTTGTGGGTCATTTAAGTTTATTGAATTGACTTAGGTTTTAGCTTTAAAGAAAAAGGGTATAATAGTCATTTTATAATAAAACTACAATTAACATGTATTTTGTAATTTAAAATATATGAAAAATAATTATTTGGATATATATGACAATTTTAAAGTTTAAGAAGGATATATATGCAATTATTACTTTAGGTTGAATATATATGTAATTTTATGCCTTTAGAAGGATATATATGCAATTCACCCTATTTAATTTATGTTGGAATAATTTATGAACTTCAATAGCTTTAACCATAGTGAGAATAAGTTCATAATATGAAAAAGTTCATAAATTAATGACATTACAAAAGGTGACAATGTTATAAACCTTTTAAAAGATCCATCATAGTAAATGCCCTAAATATTAATGACTACCAATATTATTCCATAACCTCTGCAACACATCTTTTTATGGTTGTGTTTAATTGGTCAAAATAGGTTTAAGGTCCAAACCCAAATTATCGATGGTACTTGTAATTAACAAGTTTTTGGTACCTGCGCTTCGCCGCGGGCACTTGTACAGAGCAATTTTTCTATATAGGTTTCTTTGTCGTTTTAAAGAATCATGAATGCATTGTGAAGACTTAAAATCACACTAACATCTCTTATGATCTTTAAATAAAACAAATGCAACAGATCATAATATTTCATTTCATTACATCACTAAATTTGTTTTATGCTAACTTTGCTTACACTTGGCTGTGGTGCGTAGCACTTGTAGCAGAGTATTTTAAGTTGTGTATTGGTTCTAACAAACAAATAGGATGTAACCCTTGCGGATTTTCCAGTCTCATAATGTTCTATTTAGTCCTTTGACTTCTTGACTTTTACTGTTTTCCGTCAGGATCAGTGACCGTGTTGACGGTAGTCAATTTCTATGTTAAGCATTTTATAGTTCTTTTATTCTTAGAATTATTTCATTTGAATGCTTATATCTATGTGTGACCAATTTCCGGGAGGTTTGTCACGCAAACGGCTTAAAATGTCAAACAACGCGTTCCGACGCGTCCATTCATGGTTCTTACTAAATCTAAAGCAGTTTAACTATAAGACCTATGGTGTGAATATTCAAAGTTTAACTAAACATATTTTTACATTCGTTAAAAATACAAGAAAACTCTGGGTCACATTTTAATCACGAACTATGATCGTTAGACAACCCGACAAGAGACAAATTGGCACCTAGGATCCCCCTAGGATGCCATGGCCGGTCGAACCCCACAAGGGAACCACAAGGCACCATTTTAGTTTGTGTGTCTCCCTTGGTACAACCTTATCATCCTTTCTTTGTTTTCAAAAAACACATAGTTACAAAATACACAAAATCAAAAGCTCTCTTTTCTTTCTTTCCCTTGCTCTCGTCTTAACACCCTCACACACAAACATATCATTTTTTCATTTTGATCAAGAACACGAAGGTATTAGATAACATCCAGATTGATTTCATTGGTGTTTGGGTACATAAAAACAACATAAGGGTTGTTTATCTAATCTTTAATCCTCTTCAAAACCCTCTTTGTAAGTCATCATTCTTTTAAATATTTTTGTACTTTTGAATGCCTAATGATGCATGGATGTTAGTCGTACAATGCGTTTTCAAATAAATCAAAAAGCTAAAACTCGTAAAATGTATTAAGGGTGCATTTGGGGTTCAAACTCGGGGAAAGAGAACAGGGAAAAGACCACTTTAAAATTTTGGTTGTGATGGTTGAATAACATTTTTATACTAGATAACTTATTGCTTATTTGGCTTAAAAATAAGCTCTCGGATAACTTATTATGGCTTTTTGTGGGCTTATATGCCTCGGAAATATTAAGGGTTAAAGGAAAAGTGGTTTTGGTTATTTACTACCTTTGTCATATTTTTATAACTTATTTTGGTAGCTTATTTCAAGAATTAAAAGTACTATGTAGCTTATTAGTTATTTATAAGCTTAATATATTTAGTTTTGGGCTTATTAAGCCACGACCCAAAACTAAGGCCCAATAAGCTTTGGCTTATTTTTGGGCTTTTCGTTCGGATTATTTTCTATTTATTCATAGTACTTATTTAAATTGATACTTGGGCTTAATTATTATTATCGGACTTTTCGTTATCTGGATATCGGATTATTTATGGGCTAAGAACTAAAATGTATGACTTTGGACTAATATTGGGCCTTAAGGCCCAATAAGCGAAACTAATTATTTTGAACGTTTAAAACAGGTTTTGAAACGACTTATATTTGTATATACTAGAAAAGTTAAAATAGTCTTTTGGAAAGCATGTTTTGACGAAACGTCACGTAAACGTAGATTTTGGCATTTTGTCGGAAAATTGTGGATTTGAGGAAAGTTATTGGAAATAGGGTTCAAACCCTTGGAAACGTTTTATAAACGAACGAGTCATGCTGAAATTTATAAAATACTATACTTAAAAATATTTCACAAAAACTTACTTTTTCAAAATTCGACAAAAAGACGAAATAATAAAATATTATTATCTTAATAAACGACTAAAAGACGAAAAATATATTTTATAATTTTATAAATTATATAACTTCTAATGACTGTTTGGTGTATTTAACACGTGTCATTCTTAGAGTTGTACAATTAACTAGATCCTTGGGATTACCAGATAGATTACCGGAACATGTTACATATTATCAAATTCTTGTTTGTTTTACTTGTCTATTTCCTTAAAATAGTATAAGTGCATAACATCTAATATACATGCTTTGACATATCTTCATTGAGTCTAAATCGCCAACCATCATACAATCAATACTACTAAAAACAGTAATACGAAACGTTTTCAAAACTCTTATGCATCAATTTTAAGTACACATTTCGGTCATAATTCTAAGTCAAACGAATTGCTAGGTCGTGTCTGGAAAGTCATTGTACGCCATTGTTTGACTATCATACTCTCAGCTACTAATCATATTTTTTAAGGTGAGTTCTCGTAGCCCCACTTTTTAACTCTTTTCCGTTGGAGGGAAATGATACTCAAATCTATTTCAAACTGTTTTCACTACTGTGCAAAACTGCTATTTCTTTGGACAATGTTATGTGCCTATGACTGCTATGTGAATGACATGAGGAGTATTTGTACATGAGTTATACGTGAACTTCTATGCAAGGACAATTTGCCGACCTATGTTAGCTCCAGCTGGTAGGCCTTAGGTGTAGAGGACAATAAGCGCTCAGACCATTGGGAATGGTTGGTATGATTTGAATGATATGATTCTATTGAAATGCTATGATTCTATTGAAATACTATGATTCTATTGAAATGCTATGATAACATGGGATTGCTATGTTGGATTCAAATACTATTGCATGCATTCTGCTTTCATATTGCACAATTGTCCACTACTTAAACTATAGCATAACAACTGGTTTACTTTTAAACCTACGAGCTCACCAACTTTATGTTGACCATTCGAGTATCATTATGGAGTTTGATACGACTCCTTAGATCATTTAAGCTCGAGGTTGTTTAGACCTCATCTAAGATCATGATAACAAAGACAATAACATATATGCACAGCGAAATTAAACATAAGAACAATGTTATCATTAACAAGGTTTTTCTTTATTATCATTCACTCCAAACCCCAATTCTACTTTGATCAATAGTAGAACAGTTACATCAATAAACTGTAACAGGAATCATGAGATCCTTGAGGCTACACCACACAAACTAGACGTCTACATTTTCCCTTGGGATACACACACACGTTTTTCTGTGTATATAAACTATGTGTCTATGATCTCTTTATATAGAGAGATCATGACTTACAAAGGAAGTTAACATAAAGATATAAACAAGTAAATCTTTTAAACATTAAGAAATATCTTCTGTTATCTTTATCTTCTTAAGGAGATCTTCCAGAATCTTTATCTTTTGATATCTTTGACCAAATCTTCAATAATTCTCCACCAGCTTGTAGAATTCTTTAATGACGATTTTGATCCTTTTGTTTCATTCTTTTATTTATTTTGTCTCATCAAATCTAGAATCCCAACAATCTTCCCCTATTTGATGATGACAAAACAAACAAAGTCATGTACGAACTTCATCATAAAGCCAAAGCTTCCCCTGAAGTTGAGATGTAATCATCTCCCTGAATGAAACAAACTTCCCCTTAAGTAGATTTCCTTTGTACCATGCCACACCAAGGATCTATAAGTTGCCAAATGTACCTGTTAACACCTTCTTCCCCTTTTTGTCATAATCCAATAGGGGACATATGAATGTAAGCAACTTTGATTTCAACCACTTCAAACCAATATCACACTTCTAATCTAAACCTTCTATCTCCTCAAATTACCCACCATTAAGCACAATAATAAAAATAAACTTGAGTAGTAGAAACTCACACTAGCAGTAGTTATAATGACTAGAAGTAGTAAAAACCTTCACCTCAATGTCATGTGTAAATGGTTAAACATTTTAGCATTAAGCTTCCCTTGAAACCCATATGTTAACCATTTCTTGAATCTTCAATTCTGTAGGCTCTATGTAATGATTACTGATGAAGAAAACTAAGTATTACGAACTTGATGTAGAAGTAGAACAACCCAAACTTGTGTCTTATATCTTGTACTATCCACGTAACTTCGAACTTATAAATAAATTTGAGAAATATAAGTAGATCGCAACCTCTTAACAATTATCCTCATCTTTTATGAGACACCAGACCAAAGTGATAGCAAATGTGAGCATTGAGCACCATAAGTTAAATCACACACCTTTGCTAGATTCGTCAAGTCTTTGTCACATCGTTTCTAAGCACAAACAAGTTATCTTCAAAGTGTAACACCCACTTTAAGATATGATAAAACACGTACCCAAGTAATTCCACTTCATCTTCAAATAAGTGATAAGTAATCCTCTTCATAATCAATTATTCAAATAATACGAGCCTTTATAATCTGTTAAGAACATTTAAACCAAATCCAAAATCTAAACAGTAAACACCCAACAAACTTGTGCTTCTGTTTTGTCTGAGATCCCAAAGTAGCTAAATAAGCTTTAACTAGCTTATTTCTTCTTGAACTTCAAACTTGAATCAAAAGACTTAAATGGACGATGATTAATATGAAATGATTGTTAAAAGTAAATGAATCATTAAGGACAGAATTCTAAATGAATTTGAGCTTATTAACATGAATAAGCTCAAAAGAGCTTATTAAGAACTTATGAGGTAAAACAGCTTAAAATTGGAATCAAAAGCTTAAGGAAACTTGAAAACTGAAGTATATTACTCAAATTCGTGAGGTACAAGTTGAAAGAAAGAAAGGTACAAGTGATTTAAACTGAATTCAAAAACTTAAAAGTAAAATGCTTATTTTTAAAGGAAATACAAAACTGAAATTTTTAAAAACAAAAACAACCCACCAAATATGATGTCTAAGGGTGCTATTTATAGAGGAGAGGTGAGGAGAGGTGAAGGATTCCAGAATGATCCTTCAAATCACAGCCGTTGATTATTTGAAGTGAGTTTGAGGCCGTTTGATCAATTTAGTGAGGTGTTTGCACCAATTAGCTGCTGCCACGTGTTGGTTGTTGATTGGTGAAGGTGTATGAATGATTTTGGTTGTTTAAAAGGGAGCGGGGTTGGGAAAAACCGGGATTGGGTTGTGTTGATTTTTGGCGGGAAAAGTAGTTAAAGTGGTTAGGCTGTTGCGAATAATGCGGGGTGTATTGTTTGAAAGTTTGAGAAGTTGGCAGAAATCGTCCTTGTACCTTGTCCGCCCAAATGTAGTGTTAAAAGAAGTTTGAATAATGGCAGTACTGGCCCTTGTGTTTTCCTTTCTTCTTTTCCTTCTTTAATAATCACTTTCTTCATTTGGCAAATTAAGTCCTTGAGTCTTAATAACTCCAAGTAAGCTTTGAAACTTTGAACACTTGACAACTTTGGCCCCTTGACTTTATTCTTGACCTTTGACTCTCTTTATTTCTTTCTTTGACTGAGTTTGACTGTGTCGGGCTGATCCGGCTGTGATTTCTGGCTGATTTCTTTGTCTTGCTCTTGACTCTTTGTTTTTTTCCCGTTTCTGTTCTTGTCCCGATTTTGATACGTTTTGCTTCTTTTTGTCTTTTCAGAATCGTTCCGGATTTCTTTTCCTTTCCCTGCACATTGGACACAAAATCACACATTTGCTATCTTTTGTGCATTATTTTGGCTTTTATTTGACAAAATCGCGCGGTAATTTACATATATCAATTTAATACAAATATCAGTTTTACTTGTCTATTTCCTTAAAATAATATAAGTGCATAACATATAATATACATGCTTTGACATATCTTCATTGAGTCTAAATCGCCAACCATCATACAATCAATACTACTAAAACATAATACGTAAACTTTTCAATACTCTTTATGCATCATTTTAAGGTACACATTTCGTCATAATTGCCTAAGTTCAAACGAATTGCTAGGTCGTGTCTGGAAAGTCATTCTACGCCATTGTTTGACTATCATACTCTCAGCTACTAATATTTTTTAAGGTGAGTTCTTGTAGCCTCACTTTTTAACTCTTTTCCGTTGGAGGGAAATGATACTCAAATCTATTTCAAACTGTTTTCACTACTGTGCAAAACTGCTATTTCTTTGGACCATGTTATGTGCCTAGACATGCTTATTGAATGGCATGAGGAGTATTTGTACATGAGTTATACGTGAACTTATATGCAAGGACAATTTGCCGACCTATGTTAGCTCCAGCTGGTAGGCCTTAGGTGTAGAGGACAATAAACGCTCAGACCATTGGGAATGGTTGGTATGATTTGAATGATATGATTCTATTGAAATGCTATGATTCTATTGAAATACTATGATTCTATTGAAATGCTAGTGAAGACATGAGGATTGCCTATGTGAGAATTCAAATACTATTGCATGCATTCTGCTTTCATATTGTACAATTGTCCACTACTTAAACTATAGCATAACAACTGGTTTACTTTTAAACCTACGAGCTCACCAACTTTATATTGACCATTCGAGTATCATTGTGGAGTTTGATACGACTCCTTAGATCATTTAAGCTCAAGGTTGTTTAGACCTCATCTAGGATCATGATAACAAAGACAATAACATATTGGCACATCGAAATTAAACATTAGACAAATGTAATCATTAACAAGGTTCTGTTCTTTATTACATTCACCAACCAAACCCCAATTCTACTTGATCAATAGAAGAACAGTTACAATCAACAAAACTGTAACAGGAATTATGATATCCCTTGAGGCTACATCCCCCACACAAACTAGAACGTTCCCCCTCTACAATAATTTTTTTTTTTTTTCCCCCCTTTGATAATCCACACACACACGTTTTTTTCTGTGTATATAAACTATGTGTCAATGATCTCTTTATGAGGTAGAAGATCATGACTTACAAAGGAAGTAAAACAAAAAGAATATAAACAAGTAAAATCTTTAAACATAAAAATACTTCTGTTATCTTTATCTTCTTAAGGAGATCTTCCAGAATCTTTATCTTTTGATATCTTTGACTAAATCTTCAATAATTCTCCACCAATCCCGAACAACCCAAATTTGGCTGGTGGATGTAGGAGGGGTTTGACTGTAGAATTCTTTAATGACAATTTTGGTCTTTATGTTTCATTCTTTTATTTATTTTGTCTCATCAAATCTAGAATCCTAACAATCTTCCCCTATTTGATGATGACAAAACAAACAAAGTCGTGTACGAACTTCATCATAAAGCCAAAGCTTCCCCTGAAGTTGAGATGTAATCATCTCCCTGAATGAAACAAACTTCCCCTTAAGTAGATTTCCTTTGTACCATGCCACACCAAGGATCTATAAGTTGCCAAATGTACCTGTTAACGCCTTCTTCCCCTTTTTGTCATAATCCAATAGGGGACATATGAATGTAAGCAACTTTGATTTCAACCACTTCAAACCAATATCACACTTCTAATCCAAACCTTCTATCTCCTCAAATTACCCACCATTAAGCACAATAATAAAAATAAACTTGAGTAGTAGAAACTCACACTAGCAGTAGTAATAATGACTAGAAGTAGTAAAAACCTTCACCTCAATGTCATATGTAAATGGTTAAACATTTTAACATTAAGCTTCCCCTGAAACCCATATGTTAACCATTTCTTGAATCTTCAATTCTGTAGGCTCTATGTAATGATTACTGATGAAGAAAACTAAGTATTACGAACTTGATGTAGAAGTAGAACAACCCAAACTTGTGTCTTATATCTTGTACTATCCACGTAACTTCGAACTTATAAATAAATCTGAGAAATATAAGTAGATCGCAACCTCTTGACAATTATCCTCATCTTTTATGAGACACCAGACCAAAGTGATAGCAAATGTGAGCATTGAGCACCATAAGTTAAATCACACACCTTTGCTAGATTCGTCAAGTCTTTGTCACATCGTTTCTAAGCACAAACAAGTTATCTTCAAAGTGTAACACCCACTTTAAGATATGATAAAACACGTACCCAAGTAATTCCATTTCATCTTCAAATAAGTGATAAATAATCCTCTTCATAATCAATTATTCAAATAATACGAGCCTTTGTAATCTGTTAAGAACATTTAAACCAAATCCAAAATCTAAACAGTAAACACCCAACAAACTTGTGCTTCTGTTTTGTCTGAGATCCCAAAGTGTGTGTTATCCGATATCTGCTAAAGCTAGCAGCATAAACTATCCTTGAATCCCTAGTAGTATTAACTTAATACTGCTTTTTAATGCTAGCAGTACAAACTTAATAAACCACGACCAATAAGAACAGTAGTAACTGCTTTTTAAACCTAGCAGTACTAAAACTCAAGCAGCAACATTAAGTGTATAGTTCGAAAACCCAAGCAGTATTAACATTCAAGATTAGCAGCATTAACGCATAGAAGCAACATTAATAATATTCTTGGCAGTAGTAAATATCAGGTATTGTGAATGATCAATGAGGTTAGGATATCAGGCTTAGCAGACCTAAGAGCATCCTTCATGGATCTTATCTTGAAAGACTTGCATTTGAGAACCTTGTTTCTATTTAGCTTTTGGATTATTCCTAAGACTTGTACTACCCATGTGTGGGAGCTTGGTTTGTAATAATTTCAGACTAGGTGTTGTGTTTTTCGACTTGTCTTAGCACGAGTTTCATACTTGTTGCCGGAGGACGTCGTGACACTTTTATGATATGTATTTTAGTTTTCTCTATATTGTTATCTTGTGTTATGATGATCAATCCTCCGTCAACGCCTCGTGTTTCTGCCTTAGTCGGGGTGTGACAAATTGGTATTCAGAGCCAGGTTTATAGAGAATTAGGTGGTTTAGCCTATACTATAACCTAAGAACCTTTATATAGGTTGCATTATAGGATCTACGTGTGCGGTTTCCGCTTATATTCGTCTATGCGCGTGATGACATCAAATAACGTCACTTTTATAGCATCATTTATCCCATGTAAATAACCTATTTTATATAATTATTGCAAGAATTGGTACTTAATCGTTTATATTTGAGAATTGCAGTAATTATGGAGTACTTTGTGAAGATTAGCTAAAAGGCACGCAATCTGAAGCTTAAACGAAGACATTTGAAGAATACTGTTCTGACATCCAATACGCCATATCCATCAAGAAAGATACGGCGTATTTGTGCCTACACTTCACAAGAAACCACGAAGAAACAAAGTCCAATACGCCGTATCCAGGAGACATCTATACGCCGTATTCAAGATATAGTAATAAAATATTCTGGAAGATATCGAACGTGGTCCCTACTCCAAGAAGCCCCCGATACGCCATATTGACCTCAACCAATATAGCGTATCGACCAAATTCCAGACACTATAAATAGAAGACCTAAAAACGGGTTTTCAGTGTGCTTGATCATATTTTTGATACATTAACAACAAAAGTTGATTTTCAGAAGACAAGAAGAGTAGAAGAGGTCAAGCAAAGCTATTAATTCCATAGGAAACACCTTGTAATCTCTTATACTTTAGTAATCGTTCGTTTTTTGGTATTATTCGTTTAACTCGTTTAGTTTACCTTGGTTAAATTATTACTTTTGTATTGCTTATAATGATTAAGGGCTAATACCCTTGGGTATTAGCCATGATTATGAAGATTTGAATGTTTGGATTGTTTATATCGAATGCTTAATTTATCGTTGATTGCTTGTTTATGTTTATCAATTCATACTTGTTTACATGCTTTTGTATGCAACCTATCATTCAACTAGATCTAGTGATACCGACCAAGTTAGCTAGATGCCAGGATGGCTCTCCATATAGTGATTTATATATCTAGAACAATAGGATCACAATTAATGCCCTATCTTTACCTTTGGGATATGTGAACAAGTTGGACTAGCAGGTGATCTAGGATCAACAAATAACGTACTGATTCCTTTGGTAAAGACTTGGACAGTGGACTACTAGAATATAAATTGCCATTAAGCAGTAAGTGGGTAAAGTCTCCATGAGCTAAGGTTTAATAAGATCACCATTATTAATCACCTAAGATAGATTATACTCAGCAAATAGGATGCTTTATGCGGATGCGTTTAACTGTGACAGAATTCTACGTGTCTAGGTTTTAGGAAGAAGTCCCGCCTAAATCTTGGAATGATATGCCGCCTCGAGATAAGCACTCATTGCACTAAATAAACAAACCAACGTTCTAATTGGAATAATCATGGTTAATACAGTTTTCTATTATTTGGCTAGACCGCTCTTCTATCTTTTGTCTATCTGCTTCCGTGTGTTATTGTATTTTAAATTGATCTAAGTTACCACAAAACCTGTGCCAGTCTCTCAGACTGAAACCCCCTTATCCATTAGAATTAGGATTAACATAGGTTTAACATAGAATAAAATTACATAGTTTAAAGTAACTTAGTTTAGTTAACCAAAATATTGATAGAATAAAAGATTTCATTCTCGCTCTTAGTGATTGACACCCTACTTACCAACGAAACTACATCTGATCGGCTACACTGCCCGTTAAAGTGTTGTTTTAGGTAAAGTCGGCAAAATATAAATGTAAAACTTGAATAAATAAATTACCTACACACAACGACACAATCAGCGCGTAATTATCGTCTATCGTCTTAGATAAGTCAATCACTAGGCCGTGTGAGCCAGATACTGAGTACGACTGGGAAGGGATGCGGATATAATTATGGTGGCCAACGTAGTTATAAATGTATCACAACCCACACGTATTTGGTAATACTGTTCATTCAAATCGGTGTTGACACCTTAGGGTCGTAATTCGATCTATAGTATATTAGGACCGTCTATATGTGAAATTCCCCTCCTACCTAACGTTACCTATGTTCTCCCTCGTGTAGACAATGCCGCCAAGGATGACGACACGAAGTGCAAGCCGATCAACTACTGCACCACAAGGTGGAAGGACGGGTGGACGAACTGGTAGAGGAGGTGGAAGAACTGAAGAAACAACGAGCAGAGTTGGTGGACGAACTGGTGAACCTTTTGGTCAATGAGGTAACCAAGGTGTCAAAGCGAATGGAGGCATTGACAAAGTCTTTGACTTCTCCATGGTCATCGCTCAACAATTACAAGACCTACTTCCTACCATCATCGCTCAAGTAGGTAACCATGCCAACAATCAAGGAAACAATGGGAATCAAAACGACAATGTCGTCAGTAACAACATCTAGGGTGATGTTAGGAATTTCATCGTGAACAACAATCGAGGTGGATGTTCTTACAAGGAGTTTTTGGCATGTAACCCAAATGACTTTGATGGTAAGGGTGGTGCGATAGCTTACACTCGTTGGACTAAGAAAATGGAATCAGTCCAAGATATGAGTGGATGTGGAGATCACCAGAAGGTCAAGTATACTGTCGGTTCACTAATGGGTAAGGCACTGCCATGGTGGAACACCTAGGTCCAGACTAGAGGTCGGGAAGTAGCAATTGGCATGACTTGGGAAGACTTTAAGACTTTGATGAGAGAGGAATTCTGTTCAACAATGAGATGTAAAAGCTAGAAACTGAGTTTTGGTGTCACGCCATGGTCAAAGTTAGCCATGCGGCGTACACTGATCGGTTCCATGAGCTTACTAGGATAGTTCCCTATTTGGTTACCCCTGAGAACAAAAGGATTGAGAGGTACATCTATGGCCTTGCTCTATAGATCCGTGGGATGGTGGCAGCAACGAGCCAATAACAATTCAGAGTGATGTACTAAAAGCTGTAATGCTAACCGATGAGGCAATTAGGAATGGATCTTTGAGGAAGAATACTAAGAAAAGAGGAAATGTCGGGGAGCCAAGTAAGGATGGGAATGTCAAGGGTGATAATAAGAGATCTAGGACTGGGAAGGCATTTGCCACAACTACTAACCTGTTAGAAAGGAGTATACGTGTACGGCACCCAAATGTACAAACTACAACTATCACCATCTACTTGAGACGCCTTGTCGTACGTGTATGAACTACAATCGCTTTGGGCACTTTGCCTAGGATTGTAGAGTGGGGCCAAGGATGGTGAATCCATTGAATACTAGAAACCTGATTGTAGCTCGTGGGGTGTGCTTTGAGTGTGGTGGTACTGATCATTACAAGGCAGCATGCCCTAGGTTGAACTGAGCACCAGGACAAAGAGGAAATCATCCAAATCAAATTTTAGCTGTCGATAGGGGTCAAGGTCATAGAAACAATGGCAACCAGGCATGTGGAAGAGCATTCATGCTGGGAGCAGATGAGGCTCGCCAGGACCTAAACATTGTGACGGGTACGTTCACCTTAAACAATCACTATACTACAACTCTATTCGATGTTTCCACTACTTTCATACCTCTGTTAGACATAGAGCCCAGTAACTTAGGTTTTAGCTATGAGATTGATATAACTAGTGGAAAACTAGTAGAGATCAACAAGGTTATATGTGGTTGCCAACTAGAGTTAAAAGGCCATACCTTTGACATTGACTTGATACCATTTAGACACAGAAGTTTCGACGTAATCGTAGGAATGGATTGGTTGTCCAGGCATAAGGCTAAAAATGTTTGCCATGAGAAGGTAGTTAGGATTCCCTACCTACCGCGATGAAATGCGTTATAGTCTTAAGAACGACCAGAATAGAAAGTAAGACAATCAATCTTCATGACGCGAAAACAGAGGTTCAGAAACCTAAACGACATCGCCATAGTTTGATGAACTTTTGCTGATGTATAATTTCCTGAAGACCTAGATATGAAGGATACCCCCTTCCAGAGAAAATCGAATTTCGTATCGACTTAATCCCTGAAGCAATGACGGTCGCAAAGTCTCCCTATCGCTTGGCACCCTCTGAAATGGAGGAGTTGTTGAGTCAACTCAGAGAACTTTAGACAAAGGGTTTTAATTCGATCGCAAGTTATCGTTGTAGGAGCACCTTAGGGATAGTGTGAGTATCATCTTACACATCAATGAAATGGTTTAGTGGTGATTCAATTTAAATGCTAGAGAGAGGAAACAAAGAAAATGCACACTCCTATAGAGATGAAAAAGTTGTGTGTATAAAATGACTAACCACCCACGCTCTTCATAAGGATGGAATAGGCTTTTACATGTCTTACAAAAACAACCCTTAGGCCATGGTATGGGCTTACACGTTGGGCTTTATAACCCGACCCATTACCGAATGTTATACATTAAATGATTAACTACGGGCTACAATAAATGGTAAAATACACGGGGTGACTGAGTCTTTTTCTAATATCTAACAATCTCCCCCTAAGGGAGGTCACCCCTGAAAATACTAACTTAAGCTCAGCAATCTTCTGATTGATATTGTGTTCAGCTCGTAATCTTTGATTCTTTATGCGATATCTTATACTTTGATGTAGTGATCTTTGTCTTGTAGCTTGTGTTTGTACTTGATACGTGATCTTGAGCTTCTTTGAGATCATCAGCCAAAAGTAATCTCTAATCATTATCTTGTAGTCTTTTCTCCATCTTGTGCTTGTGACATCTGGACTGACATGCTCATACCTTTCTTGATCTTGAAAGCTTGATTATTCTTTGATCTTGAAGTTCTTTTAACTCTAGTGCTTGATTACTTCAAGAAGATGTTGATATCAGAGTTGCGGAAGCTTTGAAACATATGCTTGAGCTTACATGAAGTCTTTGGATTTGTCGAACGAGTATGAGCATTTGGTTATGAAATTGACTCCATTGGAACGAGGTATCTCCATCTCCATCTTTACTTTAACCTATAATAAAACAGTTAGCAATAAAGCTTGTGGATGAATATGGCTTTGTCATTCGCCCGAGTTTGGTTGGATTAACCTTTGAATCCGTGAGGACCGACCTGTGATTAGGTAGATTCAACTTAAGAAGAATCTCCTTGACAAGATTTCTAGTATAAGTGTCGGATCTTCTAATGTGTAAACATCATAATCACCTTACTTACCTGTTCTCTTTATCAGAATGTCTCAAAGCAGACAACACGATAAGAGTGAATCGGTTAGTTACTGTCTTACAGATTGAAGAATAAAATTGATTTGAAAATCAATCGACGTGTCACTTGAGAAAGTGTTTTTGTAACACATCAAGAGTTTTGGACTTTTATCAAGATTCATCAATCGTCAATTCATAATCTGGACCGAGTCGATATCCAGTGTCACAAGTTTGACCCATTAAGGATCTCACAAGTCACCTACCATGAGCTTGTTTGATATTGGCCCAAGCAGGATTTCGATCTTCATTATGAATACTTAAGTATCACTCGGATGTTCTGGCAATACCATAGGGATAATGCGTAGGACTCTTATGATAATCCTTGTTTTCACATTGTGTGAAGAACAAGTAAAATAGAATAGTGTCCTAATGAGATTAATTGATGATCTCTTGGCTTTAGACTCAATTGTGCGTTTTGGTTTTAGTGATCGGAGGCTAGAGCGGACTGCCACCTTTTCAATATCAACTAACTCGGAGTGAGAGAGTCAATAGATAACGTGTTTAGTCTCCGTGAGAATGAAACATAAATCTTTTGAGAGATTCTGGGTGGCTAGAGAGGGTTGTGCATTGCATCACTGGGTCCATGACGACTTTCTTTAATGTCAGCAATCATCTTTGTGATTCTGACAGCAGATGTATTGACCCGGTTTCTGCCTAAGTGTATGGAGGGCTTCTTTCTTTTCACCCTTTATCCTTACAATTATTTTTCATTCTTCAACCCCTTTAGTGCTTACCGAGACTTCATGACTAGTACCTTGTTGGGTTTGTTCCAGTACTAGCTCCATCTCAGTCGGCACTATTCCCTTATTCTTACTTTTACTCCTTTTTTATGTCATACCTAAGGACTTCTACACTAACTAGTGGATTGTCCCTGGGTAGATCCCTCCGGTTCTGGCTGGATCATGGGAACTCATACCTAACCTTACCAACCTTATAACTCCGATAAAAGTAAATACATGGTCGGTCTTTTTGGTACTGTTCACCTTGCCATAAAACCAATTGAAAAACTCAATCAGGTACGTGTGATATAAATATCAAAGCTTTTTGTACCTTGATTGTTTTTGCTATTCTAAAATGCCCCCTCAACATGTGCCTCGATAAACGAAAATGTTTAGCACAAGGAGGATGGAGTATACATATGAGTCTACAAAGTCATATTTTTATCAGTTTTCATATTTAAATCACATTTTCTCCCCTTATCAAAAATTTCAAATCCTTTGATATTTTGGATACCAATGGATTCAAATATGTTGGAAAACTAGGAGAAAATTGTGCTAATTATACACAAGCCGATTATGGAACATATTAATGCTCCCCCTCAATCTATGAGTTTAGGGTTTTGTGTGAGTGTCAAGTATAATAATTTTGAAAGATTTTGAGTTTAACGAGAAACTTATGAAAAATTTATACAATGACACTTAACACTTAAAGATACACTACATACTTATAATAATGTACAAGATATATTATACACAATAAGAAGATATTGACCTTCCACTCACAAAGCTTTCGAGACTTCTGAATATTCTCCTAATCTTGATTCTTCTCTCGATCACCTCCATAAACTCTTTACTCCTCCTTCTATCATCCTCAGACCAAATTCTTGTTTCCATGCCTAGATTGTACTTGAACAACTTGAAGTCTTTAACCACGTGATCCAGCTTATCTAGAATCCTATTCAACGTGCCATCACTGAACTTGTGCACCTCAGTCTCCCTCATCATCTTCTTCTGATCATTCCTATCTTTGTAGATTATGGCTCGTGGCTTGGAAACGATGGTGTAATCTTCTTTGAAAATAAAATCAGATGCATCCCAGTTCGGTTCCGTGAGGTTGAGCTTTGTCTAATAGCTCTCATTGCCGAATTGCAAGTCTTCCACTCGTTGTCTGATAACAATGTTCCTAATCCACATGTTGACCTCGTTGAACAAGTTAACTTTGTTAGATCCAGACAGATGGTTGAGCTTGCCTTGAAGATGAAGCAGGTACAAGTCTTCAAAGTCATTGGGATGCAGATTCTTGAAATTAAATTATGAGATTTTGTGTTCCTTGTAGTCAGCTCTGCGTAGAATAATCTCTTTCAAGTAGGTGTAGCCGTATCTGGATATTGTCTTGAGACTGACGACACTGAGAATCCGTATGTGAGATCTGACTGCACGACGATTAGAGGGGGCACTGTGAATGTTGATGTAGAATTCCTTGCGTTTAAACCACCAATATGAAATACCATAGGCGGCACTAATATCGTATTCTTGTTCACTTTCAATCCATAGTGACAGTACGAGTTCTTCAAGCCCAAAGTCTGGATAGTTAGCTGCCTTCAGCTTGGATATAGACAGAACACTTCTTCTTTCTTTGCTGCCTGACACGAGATATTCTAGATCCTTATTGAAGAAGAATTGTGGTTGAATTGTTACCTGACCAGGTGGACCTCCTAAAGGCAATGGTTTGCTTACATCAGGCATAACCCGATGACCCTCAGGATTCATCAAGTCAATCTTGTTAGAGAGTAACCGGTGACACTCTTCCATCTGGAATTGAAGGGAAATGCTGTTGGTGTGGAATGGTCTGACTATCATGTAAGTTGGGCCTTCCAAGTCAGCTTTGGTGAGCTTCTTCTTCCTAATCCGTTTGCAATACCATTTGATGAACGATCCCATATCTCCAGTTTTACTCAGAAGCTTGTTTTCCTCTGGATCTTTGTATGACTTGGCTAAAGCATCAGCCCAGTTGTTCTCAGCATCAGGTAAATCATTCGGAGGAATGATCCAGTTTAGTTCTGGAGTTTTTGGTCTGTCATCCTCTGGTACAGGCTTCAACCAGTGTGGTCTGGTCTTGATCTTGGGAAGATGTGCAGTATCGATGTCCTCTGAATCTGAGATATTCACATCATCTGGTATAGGCACGTCTTTGACTGGTTGTTCAGAATGAGGAACAGACTTCTGCTTGGAGGAGCTGGAAGGAGCTTCTCTAGTGTCAGAAGTTTTCCAGGCTGAGGACTGAGGAGCTAGAGGCTGTTTTGAGCCTGAAGCATCAGAATCATGTCTTTTCTTCTTGCTTAGATCTGAATCTGGTGGAGGAGGAGGATCTTGGTCATCACGACGTCTCTTGCGAGACTTAGCCGTTGCTTTAAGGAACTCGTCCCTGTTATCATGATCCATAGATGCCTCGAGATCTTCGTAAAAAGCTACATGTTCAGGCTCCGATTGGTATGTACCACTTTCAAACATCCGTTGGTGAAGTATTTCTTTCATGTCAGCTTTGGACAGATCTCTGAAGCGTTCTTTAAGTGGAGCTTGAAGTGCTATTTGGACAGCCTCTTTGACAGCTTCATTGACAGCTTCATCGATCTTGTGAGGCAGATCCCGAAGCTTTAATGTGAAGACCCTGGATGACAGGCCTTGAACAGTTTTGTCCTGAAGCTTGTGTCTCTTCTTAAAGTTTGCACATACTTGTTCCAGTGCTAAAACACGAGATGCTAGATCAGGATCTGAAGAGCTTTGTTGTTATGGAGGTGGTGGAAGTGGAAGGGTTGTTGTTGTAGCTGTAAAGATTGGTGCTTGAATGGTAGGAGATACACGTTTTGGAGGTGTGAGATCAATAACAGATGTGGATAGTGGAGGGACAGAGAAGGATGCTTGATGAATCAGAACTGTGACCATAGATTCGACTTCAGTTTCCATATTTGCTTTATCTAGTTCCTCTTCAGTTGGTTTGTCATTAAAGAACTGATCACCGTAAGTATATGCATCCAGATTCTTCATGGATGAAAGAGTCCCAGTTGAGCTTAGTGGATTTTCCACGTGGACATGTTCTTCATCTGGATGCTTCAAACTTTCATGTACTTGAGGATACACAGTGGCAATGAAGTCATCATGCATGGACTCAGGGTCTGGTCCAGCAAGAGCCACATGACTTTGTCCAGGGTATGGTCCAGCCTGGTCTTCTTCCATGTGAACATGCTCCGATGGTGGTCGAGACTCGGGAGTTTTACCAGGGTCTGATCCAGCCTGGCCTTCATCAATTTCAGCAGTCTTTTCCTCTAGATTTACTTTGTCAGCCACATCTTCTCCTTGTTCTTCACCAATATTCAGGATCTCAGTATCTCCTTCACTGTTTGTCTTATCAGTTGCTGCACCTGTTTCTGCATCTATAGGAGACGGAGTATTATGGACTATATTCGCAGATGTATCATCCTCAGGTTATGCAGAGGGCCCAGTAGATGCCTCCTCTGTCACTGGGATCCGCCTCTAAAAGATGTACTGATCTGTGGTACTTGTCTTCTTAGGCTTGTGCAGATCTAACAGTGATTGTGCAGCTTGTTCATCAGTTGCAATGGCTTTTCCTTTGCCTTCAACCACAGGGAGTTGTCGGGTGGCCTCTACTACAGGTTCACAAATAGCCACACCGCCAACAGGTGCTTGACCAGGTGCCTGAAAAGATTCCAGACTCATCTGAATAGCTCGCTCAATGTCATATTCTTCACCTTCACCTTGAGGTTCAGGTTCAGGTTCACGCTCAACCTGTTCTTCTTCATCAACAAGTTGGAAGCCACTCTTTCCTTTGCGAACTTTACCCACTTTACCCTTGCTCACTTTCTTTACAGGCGAAGGCTTTAAGGGTTTTTCCTGTGATACCTTAGGTTTCTGTGCTGGTGCAGGTTTGGTTGACTTCTCTTTAACAGGCTTCGGCTTGAGTTGCTTAGTAGTTGCAGGCTTCTTCTTTCCTCCCTTTTCTGCCGTAATTTTATAATCATGCTTTGCAACCATTTCCAAGTAAGCATTGTAGTAAGGTGCATTCTTGATATTGTCCGTGATCTGCTCCTTAGGAATTTGCATTCCAAAGACTTCATCTGTTTCGCCTTTAGGGACGAACTTGATATTTCCAAGACTAAGATCATCTTCAGCAAGGTTAAGTGGAGACCCAGACCTTTGGTGAATGTTGTGAATTCTCCCCAAATAGTAGATGTGTAGCTTTGTAAATCGACAAGATGGAATAACATGAGGTTTAGTCTTCTTGCCCTTCTTAGTAGGAATGCCCAGATTGGCCTTATCAGCAAGAAAAGTCTGGATAGCTTGTACAAATTCTTCCCACATGAGTTTAGCATAGTCAACATTTGTACGAGTAATAATACCCCAAAGCATCTGAAGAACTGAATATCTGGGCCTATCAAACCCAAAAGTCTTGCCTGTGAGACATTGGTTGATCATCGACAATATTGCTCTCCAAGGCTGATACAGTGTTAGATATGAGTAAAAGACTCGGTCACCCCGTATATTTATTGTTTATAATAGTTCGTAGTTTAATAGTTAATCGTATGTCTTTCGGTTTTAAGCCGGGTTCTAATACCCGGTATTTTGTAAAAACTATATAAGCCTCTTCCAACTTTGGAAGAGGTAAGCTAGTCATTTTCACTTTTCTTATTAAACACATTTTCTCTCACTAGAAAATCCCTCTCATGTGTTTCTCTCTCTAGAAACTAGCCCAATCACAAGAATCATCACCCGTGTTATGAATTAAATGATCCTACAATTGGTACCAAAGCCTAAGTGGATTCGTGGTTGATTCTTATGGTTATATAAGCTCTAATTCGTCCTTATTTTGGCTTAGAAAAGCCCACGGCTCAAAAGGCAATTCGGGCTTAATTTGTTGGTTAATCTTGGTGTTTCTCTTGCTCTTCATGTTAAACAAGATGTATTGTTGCCATAACAAGTGATTTACAAGCTCCTAGCTCGATTATAAAGCTTAAAAGATTCGAATTTATTTTGTGTTCTTCGTGGAGAGTTGCTTCATATTGGAAGATTCACAAAGATATACGAGTTAAGGTGTGTTTAATCGTCATATACACACTTAATATTGTATGTTGTAGCTTAGTTTCGTGGCTAGAAAGATCATATGGCTTGATTTTGCTTAATTCGTCCAAGTGTTCTTCGTGGAGGTTTGCTTATTTTATTATTGTTCTTCACGGCGAGTTGACAAGTAAAGGGACAAGATCCATGTTTTAAGGAAAAAGGTACACAGCGAGTTGACTGGTCAAAGGCGAGTTGCCATATATTATTTTAATATTACACGGCGGTTTGCCTATTTAGGTGGCGAGTTGCTCTTTATTGTGGCGGTTTGACAGGTTGTTGTGGCGATTTGAATATTATATTGAGCAAATACAAACCTTACTCTGCCTAAATTTAAAACTCACGGCGGTTGGAATAAAAAATTAGACGGCGAGTTGCCAAACATAGCGGCGGTTTGAGTTAATTCTTGGCGGCGAGTTGATAAACCTAGGCGGCGAGTTGAGATTTACACGGCGAGTTACTTTTTAAATTAGACGGCGAGTTGCTAGACACGGCGGTTTGAGTGGAAAGAATTAAGCAGCGGTTTGCTTAATATTTTATTGCCGGCGGTTTGTTCAAAAACAATAGCCAGCGGTTTGATTATTTTAAAGCCGGCGAGTTACTAAGTTAAGCGGCGGTTTGCTTGATTGAGGTGGCAGCGGTTTGATTAAAATATAGGAGGCGGTTTGATTAAAAAAAAATTAAGTAATTTGTAATCTTTTTTCTATAGCCTTTTTAACTTATTTTTACATCAAATTCAAATTTTGGTAATAGGGTAAAAATTTATTCGGTCGACACCTTTTTAGCGACACTTTTTGGCGGGAAAAATTAAGTAAAATATAATTTTTTCTTTAGCCTTTTTAGCTTATTTTTACACCAAATTTAGATTTTGGTAATAGGGTAAAATTTATTTTTTTCATAATCCAACTGCGCCAAATTTCAAACAAATCAACAAACCAAATACCACAACCAAGTACTTGTCCTTGGCTTAGCAACCCAACCAACGTGTATTCGTATAAACAATTAGCTAACCCTTCCACTCCAAATTCACCAAAAAGTCACTCCCTAAAATGTATCCCATCCATTTCCATTTCTGTTAATGTTATCTTACACCTACACCTCACAACCCTTTAAAATACCTCTTTGATAGTAATGATGAATACTTGCGCTTAGCGATGGAGGTTTGATCCTTTACCAATCCTATGGTCATTTATATGCTATGACAGGTAATGAGTGTTAATTTTCCATTTCCCATAGTTGTTATAATTTATTATATACCCGAGTGAAAAAGAGAATCCCAAATACTTATGTGAGATGCTAGTATATACTTTCCGTGCTTTTAATTATGAGGTCTAAAGGTTTGTGTTTGTAAAAAATGATTTTAAAAGAGGAGTTAAATGCCTCCATTATCGCTGATTGTTCTATGTAGAAAAAACTCATTTGCTTGAGGACAAGCAAATCCCAAGTGTAGGGGTATTTGATGAGGTGTCATTTTATACACTATTTCAGGGTCATTTAACCCCTTAAATCATGCAAATATGCCCAGATTATGTGCTTAATTGTTTGTTTTCAGGTTTTTAGCACTTAGATGGCATTTGGAGGAAATACACATGACTTGGGCTCATTTAGAGAAGAAACAGACAAGACTATGGACCTACACTAAATCTCTTGAAGAATCGTGCTCACAGAGTGTGGAGACGGTGTCACAAGCATATAGCGACGCCGTCGCGATCTTTCTAGTGACGGCATTAGAAAATTGACGACGGCGTCAGGACGTAACCGACTTAAATCAAATCTTGAAGATTCTACTTTGTGATGGCGTCGCGACTATAACTGGACGCCGTCACGACGATTTCTCTATATATACAAAACCGAATTTAGGGTTTTAAGTGTGTAACTTTGTATAACTTTTGGGAGCCAAACCCTAATTATTTTGTCAGCTTTTAGGCCGTCCTTAGGGCTTAAAAACCCTATATAACTGACCTGTAATCCATGTTTTAATCAAGTAAGAATTGTTTATCTTTTATCCATTCAAGATGTCTATATGTTGTTTTGATTGATCCTATGTTCTGCAGTTACTTTATAAGCATGTTAGGTTAAAACCATCCCTTGTATTTACCTGTGATTGCATGAAAGTTGGATTGTAGATCCTTTTACTGTTGCTTCTTGTGATGAATGTACGCGTTAGGCTTTAGAAAACTAGTCATAAGATATTAAATTGGCATAGACGACTAGGGAAACGCGAGAAGTATAGAAAGGATACCATCGGTAACAGTCTTCATACTACCTTACCCTTAATATGGTTGATCCCTCTTAAGATATTTCAATTGCATTTAATATACTCATAGGGGCCTTGTAATAGTCATCACTACCTTACCTTAGTCATTGCCTTAAAACATAATATTAATAAAGAAAGAATAGAAAAGAAAAAAGAGTAGGTAGAAGAAATTAAACAACAAGGGAAAGAACGGAAAGAAATAGAAGAAAAATGAGTAAAAAAAGTAAATGCGGTGGATTCGTGTAATTCGTTTATGACTTAGGAAATACTTACACAGATCATCACGAGCGTGACAAGGCAACATGATTAGGAGAAGCAATCTAATGAGTAATGCATGATTAAGTAAATACATTATCTTATCATAAATTTATCACCAATAGTATAGATTATATTTAGTTTAATTAATTAGTTAATCAAACCAACCTCTCAAACCATTGATTTTATCTGTTTTTATAAAAAGGTTAATTGCCTAAAAATGTATTATACTTGCTGCTTTTTGTCATTGTATGTAGACAACTATTTTTTTGCCATTGGTGTCCTCAGAAACTTTTACTTCGTGCTATTTGTGTTGTATTCGCGATTATTTCTGCATGAACAAAATAAAATTTGACCATTTTACCCTTCAAAATTTGAATAAAAAGTGAGGGTAAAATGGTCACAAAATATACATAATAACACAAATTTAAAAGTTGAACGACACAATGACAAAAAAAATAGTTGTCTACATACAATGACAAAAAGTGACAAGTATAGTACATTTTTAAGCAATTAACCCTTTATAAAATTTAATAAAAATACAAAAAGAATCTCCTTTCAATCCCGTAGATCTCGGCTAAGCCCTGTTCGAGCCTTCCCAACTTATTCCCCTAAGAACATAACCGCCCCCAGTCTTTTTCCTAAACTAACAGCAACGATATAGGTACATCTGCCAAGGTGTTGTAAAACTTCATGTAGAAGTCTTTACGACAACTGCACATTAGACACAAGTACATTTTTAAACAAATGACATTTGCCTAAGAAGGCGATAACCAATTATCTCCATGATCGTGAATTGTTAATTACATTGGTGTAAGTCGCGGAGTGTTATAAATAGATCTAGTTGGGATTGACATCCCTGTTCGGGTGAGTAGCGTCCACTTAGTTTTTGGAGACCGCACTTGAAACGTATACCAATGTCGGATTTTGGATGGTACGGGTTGAAATCTCACTGGCATTGCAATTGGCATTAACTTGCAAACATCATTTTGGTAAGCTTCATGTCATGACTTAGTGCATGGGCGGTAATTACTTTTTTTGATATTTTATGTGTGTACGAGTATTACGTACATAAAATCTTGTGTTCCTACTTTATACATTACATATACCTGTGAATTCACCAAATTTATGTTGACGTTTTTAAAGTATGTTGTTTCTGGTAAATAAGGCTGCATGAATATGGATACATTTGGAAGCATCATTTTGAAGTCTAAATGCACTAAAGATTTACTGCATTACATTTTGGGACACTTGTTATGTATTAAAATCATTATTTTTTCATATCATTGAATAATTAAAGCTTGGAATTTTTGTAAAAACGTTTTAGTGAAATCAAATGTATCTTTCAAAACGACTCATTTAGAGGTCGTTCTCTCATATCTTGTGCAATGTATTCATGTAGTAACGATCCCAGACTTATTTTCGCTGCGACCCATTTTGGGGGTGTTACAATTATTACGTTTGTAACAGCTAAAAAGCCTTAGGTGGTTTGTAATATACCAAGTTCAAAGTCTGCACATTACTCTTTGGTATGCCCAATTAGTGTAGAAAATTCTCAGACGTATATGTCTAAACTAAACACTCAAAACTACCGACATTAGAGATGAATATGCTCAGTGTGTGAAATCCTTTAGAGTCTTTGTAAAATACCAAAGGTAATGTCTGCAGGTTAGACATTGGCATGCCCAATTAGTTTAGAAAATCCTTAAACATTGACAATAACAAGAGCCAGAGCACTAAAATTGTGCCTTTCCTTTGTTATTAGCGTAGTTTACATTCCTTTGCTATTTCACATGTTTTAATCAATGTTTAGATTCACACATGCACATGGGAGAACATCAGGCATAGAAACTGACTATTACACAAAAACAATCATTAATGCAATAACCCTTAATGTAACTGCAACGTGAACACATTGTATTACTTAAACTTACGTTGGTTAGATTCCTGAACCATTATATAGAATAACACACGCCATTTGGCAGAACGGTGAAAGCACATTTTATGGAAAAACACATTAACATGTTGGGGAATGTTACATTATTTTAGCTACATAGGTTTCAAATCGATAATCAAATCCCTAAAATGGTACCATTGCATTTGTTATTACAATAAATGTTGTAACTCAAAGAGGGAATTCCAAAAGGATGCATATTTAATATTTTCAATCTCCATCTTTTCACATGCTTAAATCAGTTTCCTTGCCTGATTTGTATCAAAGTTAAATCAAATTCTACAATTAAGCATAGAGTAAAGTACACTTAATTTAAATATTTTCCCATACACTAAATCAATACCTCTGATTGTCAAGGCCACTCTATCTATGTTACAGGACCATGGGACAAGCCAACTGATAACCCATCTCTTGGAAACATACACCACAAATGTATGTTCATTCACTCAAGTGCAGAGTTTCTGTGGTCTAAAGATGACAAACATAGGTGCAACATGTGCAGGTAACCGCACACGTATTTTTTAATTGTTTTTCTTAAAAAAACTAAAATTAACTTTCAAGAAGTTACACACATACGTTTAATATAGATTTCTATTCCTCAGTGACACCATCGGTCCAAGCCAACACTGGAGTGGCTTTAAAACAAAAAATAGCAGCTTCCACTTCCAAGCAACCCTGTACCCGTTCAGAAATGAGAATAGCAGGTGATTAGTTTACCAAGGGGAGCTGGAAGTGGTGTTCCTTCTAAAAATATTATGCAGACTGTTGTTTTTTCCCTCATAAACGAACATCCTCCATGACTAATGTTCATTTCATGGCAAGGAGGGTTCTCGTTACTCAAAAACCCCTAACAAGAAGCTACACCTCTGTAGGCTTATTTTTCATATTGTAACCTTTAATTGGACACTATTTTGAATACATATGTTAATTAAAACTAAAATTAATTAACGTTAATACATATTATAGTCTGTTGGTTGAATTTGTGGCTGATTATCACAAAACCCACTTGGTATACCAGGTGTTCCGGTTTTCGTATCATATGCTCGGGCCCCACCAAACCTATCAATGTTCCCTAACTGCCACCAAACATGTGGTATGTAAGAACGACCTAAAAGGCAGCGAAAGGACCGACATCCCAACATTCTCCATTTGTTGCCAAGATGGTAAAGTGAAGCTCTCCAAATTCCATGAAGCACCACCACCATTAAACAAGTTGCTTGACTACACTGATCCTGCGACATTAACGTTTAGAGACAAAATCAGAGTATATAATAGCATGTTTTGCTTCACATCATTTGGTGCACGTATAGACCATTCTATTAACACAGGGAGGGGGCTATACACATTTAGAATTAATGGTCAGAACTATTGTTGTGTCGGTGTGTGGTATTAAATTATGATTCAAGTTTTAAATTTATATTTTGCCAACTTAACCAAAAACAACACTTTAACAGGCATTGTACCCGGTCGGTAGGAGTTTCGTGGTAAGTAGGGTGTCGAACACTTGGAGTGAGGAACACTTTCAATTTATTAATACTTTGGTTTTTCTAATCTAAGTTAGTCTAATATATGTTAAAACTATTTAATCCTAAATCTACATGGATAAGAGGTTTTTTCAGTCTGAGAGACAGGCACGGGGTGTGGTGACTAAAAACCAAGTCAAGACACGTAAAACACCCCAAGCAAATCATCAAAAGATAAAAGAGCGGTCAAGCCTTATGATAAAAAAAAACTTTATTAACCATTATTAATCTAATCAGAACGTTGGTTTGTTTATTAGTGCAATGATTACTTATCTCGAGGCGGCATATCATTCTTAAGACTTAGGCGTTACTTCTTCCTAAAACCTAAACATGTAGAATTCTGTCACAATTAAATGCATCTGCATAAAGCATCCTTATTTGCTGATTATAATCTATCTTAGGGATTAAGGCAATGGTGATCTTGTTAAACCCTAGCTCATAGAGACTTTACCCACTTATTTCTTAATAACAATTCATACACTAGTAGTCCACTAACCAAGTCTTTGCCAATTGATCAGAATGTACTCGTTGAAACCAAGGTCACCTTATGGCTCAACTAAGCTCACAATTAAAGGGTGAAGATAGGTCGTTAATTGTGATCTTATTGGTCTAGATGTATAAATCACTATATGGAGAGCTATCCCGGTATCTAGATTACTTGGTCAGTATCACTGGATCTAGTTGAATGATAGGCCGCATACAAAAGCACGTAAACAATTATGGTAATAAACATAAACAAGCAATTCAACGATAAATTAAGAAATCGAGATAAATAAACCAAACATTAAGATCTTCATAATGATGGCTAATACCCGAAGGTATTAGCCTTCAAACGTCATAATTAATACAAAAGTAATGATTTAGCCAAGGTAAACTAACCGAGTTAACGAATGATACCAAAAACTGAACGATTACAAGAGTATAAGAAATTACACGTTGTCTCCTATGGCATTAATCGCGTTGCTCGAAATCTTATGCTCTTTTTCTCCTCAGAAAATAAACTTTTATGGTTTAGGTATCAAGAATATGATTTTGCACACTGAAAACCGGTTTTTGAGTTTTCTATTTATAAGGTATAAAGTCGGTTTGATACGACGTATCCAAAGTGTTGGATACGGCGTATTAGGGGTTTCTTAGAGTATAGACTACGTTTGATATCTTCCAGAATATTTTATTCCTGTATAGCTTGAATATGGCGTATTGCCTTCTTCTGGATACGGCGTATTGGATCTTGTTTCCCTGGTCTTTCGTGAGTGCAGGCACAGATATGTCGTATCTTCCTTGATGAATACGGCGTATTGTTGTCAGAATAGTAATCTTCAAAATACCTTTGTTTAAGCTCCAGAATGCGTGCCTTTTAGTTAACTTTCACCAAGTACTCCATAATTACTGCAATTCTCAAATATAAACGATTAAGTAACAATTCTTTGCAATAATTATACAAAAATGGATAATTACAGGGATAAATGATGCTATAAAATAGATGTTATTTGATGTCATCAAATATCCCCCCACTTGAATCCTACTTGTCCTCAAGTAGCCTTTAGAAGTTTATAAAAAATGTATCCCTAAGGATTTTTCCGTTTAAGCATTTATTTGATCTATTACAAGTACACAACCAAACACCTCACGAAATAGGAAGATGAAAACACTCAAATCACTCAACTATCATGTGAAAAATTAACGAATTCGCCTCCAATTCTCGATCGTGATGAGTATTCTATCATAGGCTTGGCAAGGATACACATCTCCACCACTAGAGCTAAGGAGTAACAAGTTTATAAAGGTAAAATGGGTTTTTATTATAAGGCTTAGGATGATCATTCTATAATCTTTTCAACCAAAAGTACCACACCAACAAGGCAGCGAAGCACCATAGCATGGCCCGTAAACAACGGAATGAAATGTACTTCAATCACATCCTCATTCGAGTTTAACCAAGGGTTAGGATGAAGAATGATATAGGGTAGGGATCTTCTAACTTTCACCAATAGTAATAAACCAACAAGGCAGCTGAGACATGCATGCATGGCCATAACGACGGAATAGACATACATGCTCGTATACATCCTCATTCGCGTAAAACCCATGGTTAATGATTGGGAAAGGGAATTAAATTTTTGTTAAACAAAAAATTACGAAACAAATAGACTAAGTCTAAGATATAAGTTGCTAGACACTTTTTCCCGACCGTTACCATGATAAAGACACAACTATTTACAAACGTCTTGATCATTGATCAAAAACAACAACATAAGTTGGCGTTCCTGTAACGGTCAACTTCACAATCATCCCATACTTTACAAACTTTTATAAGACAAGTGACGATATCTACCACTTTATACAATACTCTACATCGTTGACTTATAAGATGTATCAATGAATAATCGATCCTTCATATTATTCCTTTGGTCTAAGCTTTTGCGATTATCTCTAAACTTTCCTTCTCTTTTTTGTTGCGATTTTTATAAATTTTTTTATTTTTTTAACACTATACTATGAAACTCGATGTAATTTCACCATCTTCACGATCATAATAACTCCGGATAATTTCTTCGATAATTCTTCATTCTTCGAACGTACCAATAATTGCGTTGGTAGTAAAAATACATGAGTTTTGACTACTTTATACATTCCCATTTGCAATGTGCAAATTTCTTCCCAACCGTACCAAAGATAGAAAATTAACACAAGACTCGGGAAATACATACTTTACACTTTAAGTAACTAGCACTGATAAATTGAACATAATCTAACATGGTTAAGGCAAGGTGTAAAGTGTAACGAAACAGATAGTTAGGTGTAAATTCCCTAAAGGATTGGCTTCTACGGGTCTTTGGTTTTAAGGGTATCATTTACTCTTAAATAAGAGATACAAAGGGTTTTATACGGGGGTTTAACTAACCGTGTAGTTAGTTTAAATAAAACATCATTATAGGCTTTTTGGGTGTAATCATAAATATTTACCAATTTAAACAAGTTACTCCATCTAAATCCATAGTACTCGTTATTGTGGTCTCGAATAGATATACCAAGCCAAGTTATAAAGTCTACAACATCACCAGCACTCATATTTTTTTAGAATTTGAGTAAACATTTAGAAACGGATAAGGTTAAATCCTTACAATATCTAACAAGGGTTATTATGTGCAGGTTATGTATTAAGTAATTTCACAAAAGTATGCTTGAAAAAAAGCTGAGCATAATTTAAGCATTTCAGTGAAAAATAGGGCAAGTATCATTTTAATTCCCATCTTCCCACTTGAATTATACAACGTCCTCGTTGTATAGATAAAATAATAAATACTAGAATTAAAAAATTTAGAATGAGAAACTCCCCTAATATTTTGCTCGGTAGATTCTCCATGTTGAGTTTATGAGCAAGGATGTATGTTGAACAGCCGTCTTGAGGTTTCAAGACTCCAACACTTCAAAATTTCCAGATCGTTGATTCTCCATCAACATTGTCGATTTCTTTTCTTTTAGTGAGGTCCTATGTAAATTATGGGAAAACATGCATTCCTATCTTGGTACCTACGGTTAATTTAAACTAAACTAAATACTAAATATGAGTCATTCTGTTGAATACGCCGTATTGACATAACTGACAATAATGTTTTAAAAGTGCATGAAAATAAAGGATTGATAACGTCCAGACATTCAATACGCCGTATGGTTTGGAGCTTGATACGCCGTATTTTTTTAAAAAAAACCAAAAAAAAAAAAAAAAAAAAAACTATGCTGTGGAAGACCCAACTCGATAAAAATAAATAACAATCCAGGTTGTCTCCCAGGAAGCACTTTTGTTTCAGCTAGTCTTTAAGTTAGACTTTTTCCTTCCTTCATTCTACTCGTCTCTGGTTACCATCTATCCTTCGTCCATCATGTGAAAGATTTCTTGGTATGCTCGGCATGCATATTTTCTTGTACTCGTCAAATCATCGTATCCGTCTTCTTTAACAGCAACATATTCTTTGTCATCTCCGAATGAATACTTGATCATCTCGAATCTTCTTATATTGCAAATCGGTAGCTCATGAGTTTCATTACTACATATCTCTTGTCTTTCTTTCATCAACTTCATGATCCATCTCATATTCATGATCATGGTTTGTATCATCATATACGTTCCATCATTTTTGTCGTTTGTAACTTGACTCATCATCATCGTCTATAGTTCCTTCTATGATAGCTTTGTTTCTTAAAGCTTCTTCTTTCAGTTCTCCGTCCTTCAGGGCTTTGTACCATTCATAATCCTGATAATGGAGTGAGTTTCCAATTATGTAAGCTCCAGGCAAGTTCCCTCTATTACAGTATCCATCTTCTCTCCAGCCACATGTAGGCCACTCCGAACATCTAGTTTTATAATTGAAAGGTTGCAACAATCTTGTAACTTGTGTGGGTTTCTCCCAAGCTCCATAAATCCGTCCATGGTTTTTCGTGTTACCCCATGCACATACATTGTCCATTCGTAAATCAATCGTCCTTAAATTCTCATAAGTCTTGAATCCTTCATTCTTAGTAAAGGGATAATCGGGATCTAACTGATAGTAATATGAACTCGTGAATTATTCGCACTAGCGGTGTTTCATAATCGAAAAGGATTGTTTAATACTAAAGATTTCACCGATTTTCCACCCCCCCCCCCTTTTTTTTTTTAGGGTTCATATCGTGATCAGTTTCCTCAAGATTGGACGTTTCATCATTTGTTGGCTTAATTTCGTCACTTCCCAATTTCCAATAGTTCCACAAAGCTCCTTTAGTAAATATATACATTGTCTTATAGTTCGCAAACTTTAGGCCAACCAATTTTCAAACTTGGGATTAGTGGGGTCCCACTTAATTATGGGGTTGTTAACTTTGCCAGTGCGAGAAGGCGGATAGTATTTCCTAAAAAAAATTCCAGTCGAATCAACCCAACTAGTAATTGATCCTTTAATTTCATCAAACCATCTCCATGCATCTCCAACCAATGAGATTGGAAAACAACAACTCTAAGTTTATCTTGATTCACATTTGGTAAATCAATTGGGTCAACAATTTTTAGAAAGCATTCGATATGCTCGATCGCGTCTTCCCCATTAGTACCACTAAGTGCAAATCATCAAGGAATTTTCCCTTTAGCTCATAGGCGTTCTTTCCATTAACCGTAATACTTGTAATCTTGGAATAGTAATTTGCTTGGTCATTAGTCATTATTTTTCTCGTTTTTGATTTTGCTTCTTTGTCTGCCATCTCTTCTTCAGTCAACTAGCTCTGATATGACCTGTTTCAAAGGTAAAAATATCAGCAGGATTTGTTCTGAAGAAAGAATAAATAAATAAGCACGAAATCAAACACGAAAATTCAGCTTCTGTCTCAGATGATCGATACGCCATATTCAATAGAAGTGAATACACCGTATTAATCTATTGAGAGAATACGCTATATTGGATAGATAGTTGGATACGCCATATCTAATGGAAGTGGATACGCCGTATCGGTTTATCGACCAGAACAGTGTATTAGAGAAAACAATTAAAATACACAAACAATTACACACACAAATATACAGAATATACATAATTATACACTATTCTAAATTACTTTAATCCTAAGGGTTAGATCTAATCTAATCTAATACTAAAAACTAAAATATCAAATAAAAGTCAAGATTAATTCTCATGCCCCGGCAGCGGCGCCAAAAACTTGATTATGTCGTTGTGTGGTCTTAAATTATGATTCAAGTTTAAAATTTATATGTTGCCGCCTTAACAAAAAAAACACTTTAATGGGCAGTGTACCCGATCGATGGGAGTTTCGTGGTAAGTAGGGTGTCGAACACTTGGAGCGAGGAACACTTTCAATTTATTAATACTTTGGTTTTTCTAATTTAAGTTAGTCTAATCTATACTAAACCTATGCTAAACCTATGTTAACTCCTAAATCTAATGGAAAGGGGGGGGGGTTTAGTCTGAGAGACTGGCACGGGTTTTGTGGTGACTAAAATCAATTCAAGACACTAAAACACACGCAAGCAAATTAACAAAAGATAAAAGAGCGGTCTAGCCAAATATAAGAAAACTGTATTAACCATTATTAATCCAATCAGAACGTTGGTTTGTTTATTAGTGCAATAAGAACTTATCTCGAGGCGGCATATCGTTTTTAAGACTTAGGCGTTACTTCTTCCTAAGACCTAGACACGTAGAATCCTGTCACAATTAAACGCATCCGCATAAAGCATCCTTCTTTGCTGATTATAATCTATCTTAGGAATTAAGGCAATGGTGATCTTGTTAAACCCTAGCTCATAGAGACTTTACCCACTTACTGCTTAATGGCAATTTATACACTAGTAGTCCACTAACCAAGTCTTTACCAATTGATTAGAACGTAGTTGTTGACACCAAGGTCACCTTATGGCCCAACTAAACTCACAATCTAAGGATGAAGATAGGTCGTTAATTGTGATCTTATTGGTCTCGATGTATAAATCACTATATGAAGAGCTATCCCGGCATCTAGATTACTTGGTCCGTATCACTACATCCAGTTGAATGATAGGTCGCATACTAAAGCACGTAAACAAGTATATTGATAAACATAAACAAGTAATTCAACGATAAATTAAGAAATCAAGATAAACAAACCAAACATTAAGATCTTCATAACAATGGCTATTACCCAAAAGTATTAGCCTTCAAACGTCATAGTTAATACAAGAGTAATGGTTTAGCCAAGGTAAACTAACCGATTTAACGAATGATACCAAAAACTGAACGATTACAAAAGTATATGGAATTACACGATGTCTCCTATGGAATTGAATACGTTGCTCGACCTCTTATGCTCTTTTTCTACTCTAAAAATCGACTTTTATGGTTTATCAAGAATATGATTTAGCACACTTA
>BQNB010051146.1:0-41150 GCA_026074375.1 Tanacetum coccineum
TAAGGGGTGAGCAAAAAAACCGAAACCAAAAACCAAGCCGAACCGAAATAATCGAATCGAACTAATAACCGAACCGAATTCGTTAAAACCGAACCGAACCGAACTACTAATTCGGTTCTCGGGTTAGATATGGGTTTGACACTCCGAACCGAAAACCGAATTTATATAAATATATATATTTTTTATTTTTTATATATTTATATATATAAATACCATTAAAATGTTATCATAATATAAAAAAACATTTTTTTTGTTAACAATAATTTTTTGTTTACTAAAAATCTATGTAATTAATGATTTTTTTTAAAAATAGTGACATTCGAGTTATTCGGGTCAACCCGAGAACTGAACCGAATTCAAATTCAGTTTTCGGTTCGGTTCGGTTGAATAGTTCGGTTCGGTTTTCGGGTTGACTAAAAAAAATTTAATCGAACTAACCGAATAACCCGATAACCGAACCGATCAACACCCCTAGTGAAATGTTTTTGTAAATAGATTATAATATATTGTTAAAAAGAATAATATAATCGTACATGTTAATCAAAATAACTTAGTTACGCAACTGTCCATTTTGGTAATTTCACTCATTAGGTACAAAATAATCAAATTTGCCAAACACTAAAAAAACTAATTATCTGATTATTGCGATATCAAACAAAATAATCAAATCCAAACACTATATTTCATAATCACGTTTTGTAAACGCCAATTATCTGATTATTCGTTTTCAAAATGAATAATCTATTTTCAATAAGCAATCCCAAACACCCCCTAAATACATGGCTTATTTGTGTGCTTAATGATTTGATTGGTTGATTTGAGATAATAATTACTAAAAAATTGAAGAAAAAAAATTACACAATACAGTTGTGAAATGAGTAGTGTAAGTGTTTTAGGTTTATAGAAATAAACCCATTTGAACCCATATAGACCCGGTCCGTTTTATATTGGTCTAAAAAGCCTTATCATACTCAAAATAATATTCTCAATTAGACCATACTTACACTACATATTGTACTTGTAACAAATTTAAAATTTAAATTATACATTTTCATTACTTTACAAGGGGAGAAGGAACCTAATTGATTCAGGATGCCAGAGTCAAATTCGCTTTTTGAATTTGCATTAAAATGACATTCAAGATTTAGGAGGTCCTTCTGGTTCTCTATGTTATTAAAGGAAAGATGCATCCGACTTAGCTAACCAAGTCCACATTAATTGTTTGCATACCAATCAATCATTGTCAATGGGAAGCTTCTTTCCATATGGACTAAACTGTGCTCCAATTTATGTAGTTAAAAATGATTTAGTGACTACAAATTAGTAACGCATAATAAATTGTCAAATTGTACTTCTAGTGACCCATTTTGAAGCCTGTAACAATAGTTCAGTTTTCAAAGATAGTCTATTAAAATAGTACACGGTCAAGGCCTTAGCCATATTGATTGTGTATTAGATAAGTTTTGATAGCTTGTAATAGTAGTTCAACTACTATGGATCTGCTTCCCACCCGCAACAATCTTGATGTCCGGGGTATGGACCTCGATTCCACTAGATGTCCTGTTTGTGATGGATGCGTTGAAAAATCAAAACACCTCTTTATTGACTGTATGGTTGCTCGTGGCTTATGGAAGATGATCTCAAGCTGGTGGAAGTTGGGCGACTACCTTAAGGTTCTCAACAACCTGTTGTCATGGAGTGACTCACTGCATATCCATGACTTGGCAAAGATGTTGTGATCCAAACAACAATTTGGGACATTTGGCAATATCATAACCGTGTTTGCTTTGACTCTAAAACATCGCGTAAAGACACCCTTTGAGAAGACGTTATGATCCACTCTCATTCATGGATAATACATAGGAATAAGAACATTAATCTTATTTGGTCAGATTGGATTGCCGACCCAATTATGGCTTGTTCTAATCGTTTGTAACTGCCTTTTGCTTCTTACTTTTTCCCGCTGGTCTCTTGCTAGTCGAAGGTTATTAATAATGTCGTTTAAAAAAAAAAGATAATTTGGGTTTAACTCGTGAAAATTTTGGGTGAGTTTGTTGTTAAAGAAAAAGAGCGGATTATGGTTTGAATGACGCGTTTAAACAAAAAAGTGTGTCACATCATATCCAAACACTACACTCTTTTTGAGCCACTATAAGTACCGATTGTCAATTTCTTCACACTTTATACTTTATGTTTCACACTTTTTTTTAGTTTTTACTCACTTTATTAACATGACAAGACATTTATTATAATTTTTTCCTTCGTATTTTTTGTGTTTTACTAATTTTGACTTATCAACTTTATAGTATGTTTTGTTGTTTATAATAAAAACAAAATTATAAAAATAAAGAAAAAAATAGAAGGGTGATAAAAATAACTTTTGGGGGAGGCCTAATCGGTATAACCCTAACCTCCTCACATATTAAAAAAAACCCAACCTCTTCATCGTTCTTTTCTTCCTTCAATCCTTGCTCTAATCGGTATAACCTCCTTGTTTTTACATTAAATCTTCTTAGATTTGATTGTATTAACATTGATATTATTCTGTTTTAGTGTGTCGACTGTAGGATTGGATTTGTTTTTTCGTTAGGGTTCTTTCTAATTGATTTGGTGACAAACTCCAATCTACTAAACTTCTTGCTCGATCCTCCTACCTCTTAGGGTTTCGATTTATTTAGTTTTGGGCTTTGATTAATATAGGATGCTGAATCTTTCTCGTGTATCTTGTTTGATCTATTTGCGTTTTTTTTTGCTTTCATTAACTGAAACCCTATATTAGGTTTTATTTTAATCCAAAATGCAATATGTTCTTACTGTTTGGTGTTTGAATGTGTTTGGCTGCTAATATTGAATTTAGTTGGTGAATTGCTTTGTTGGTCGTCTGTTGTTCGTAAGTGTTTGTGGGTATGAAACGTGGTTTCTTAAGCCAAAAAGGTAGTGGGATGGGGAGAGGTGTAAAGGAGAATAATATCGATAGGAATCGGATGGATACTACTTCCGGTATTGGTTTGAGTATGGAATCAGATGATACTATGAATGATGATACTCCTGTTATTGTTGCATATGTTGTTAAGGAGGGTGTAACACCATCTGTGGTTGACATGATGGCGGAGAATGAAAAGATATGCTCTATGGATGATACTACAGTTCCGGAATCTTTTCCACCATTAACTACGTCGGTTACTACTACGGCTGCTGATGCTCCTGGTAAGTGTTCGTATGCTAATATAGCTGGTAAACCAAGTGGGAAGAAAGTGAATGTTCGTACTTTGTTTACACCCGTGGGTAATGGGATTGATGTAGTTGTTCCGGTGGATTCTATTTGTGCTATTAGTGAATGATTTGCTAATACTGCTTATGGTTTTTTCTTGGGGAAGAAGGTGGCATACCCTGTTGTTCCTAACTATGTTAGGAATACTTGGGGTAAATATGGGCTTGTTCTCTCAATGTTTAGCTCGTCTACCGGATTATTCTCCTTTTAATTTAGCTCCATGGACGGTTTAGATGCTATGCTTGAGAATGGTCCATGGTTTATCCGGAATAACTCGCTTATCCTGAAGAAATGGCATCCGGATGAGAACTTATTGAAGGAATATGTTAGTATTGTTCCAGTTTAGGTTAAACTCCATGGTGTACTTGTTACGGCCTTCAACGAGAATGGCTTGAGTGCCATTGCTACTAAACTGTGTACTCCTCTCATGCTTGACTCTTATACATATGATATGTGCATGCAATCTTGGGGTATTTCAAGTTATGCTAGAGTTATGATTGAGCTTCGAGCTGATGTGGAGTTGAAAGATAACATTGCCGTGGCTATGCCTAAAATTACTAGGGAGGGCCATTGCACATGTAATATCCGTGTTGAGTATGAGTAGAAACCTCCTAGGTGTTCATCTTGTAAGGTTTTTGGACATATTCATGAGGAATGTCCGAAGAATACAGGTGTCGGTGAGAAGAAGACTAGTCAAACTTCTCGAGGTGTTCCGATTGGTCCAAAAATAGGTTTTAAACCTCATAAAGAATATCGACTTGTTCTCAAAAAGCCTAATGCTAATTCTAGTGGTATTAAGAAGAAAGGTGTGGAACCTACTATTGAGGTTAGTAATTTTAATCCATTCGATGTTCTTAATTCGGTCGATAATGATGTGGAGTTTGGTACCAATGGGGGGACTACTAATTTGGTAAATAATGGGGCTACTTCAAGTGGATCATGTTTTATAAATATCGATAATGATGGGGAGCTTGCTAGTAATACTCATATTGGTGAGAAACTCGATAAAATAGAACGACAAATTTGTGAAGGTGGACTTAGGCTGTTAGATAATGACGGGAACCCGCTAGTTCCTACAGGTATTGTGAAAAGTGATAGTGAAGTGAAAGTGGTATTTGATGAAACTGCTAACTTAAGGATTTCAACGAGTGGTAAAGATGAAAGTGATAAAGGTTATGGTACTAATAGCTTGTTGGAACAATGGAGGGACTCTTATCCGGATAATGATGATTATGACCCGTATGATGACGATATGTATGAGAATCATGATTTGTCCGAGCACCTGCAGTCTATTTATGAAGAAATAGATTTTTTGATGTTTGTTGAGTCAATTGTAATCTAGTCTTAGTAAGATCCTCCTTTGGAGTAGTCGTACTTGTTATGTTCGTTTTTTGCCTATGTAACGCGCTGAGATGTGAGACTCACCCACATCCTTTGTACTGAATTGCTTTTTTGGAATAATACATTTACCGGGGAAACCCTTTAAAAAAAAAAATACTTTCGGGGGTAACAATAACGTGTGCCTGTATTAAGTCACAAATTGTTCAAAGTGGTAAAAACATGAGTTTCTCACACTTGTACAAACTTCTAGAGTTCTACGTAAGTAACACTTTAATAACGTATGTGGTGCGTACAAGATGCGTTTTACTTCTTTTCTATGTCACCAATTATGCCCGTCACTATGTGATAACTTTTGTTGGTAGATTATCTCTTCATCAGAGTACAATTTTTTTTTTTTGTGTGTTGGTTGAAAAACATGTGTAAAAGAGTTCTCTTAGATGGGTTTTATGGATTTCTTGTCTAATAGATGCATGTTATGCTTCTAGTTCTTAAACTTGAGTATTTTGTTATATTTCTGTCTTCTAGCTCCATGTTAGAAAGTCGTTTTAATTATTTGAAGTTTAACACAGATAGCCGTTTTGAAAGACTAAGTGATAACTTTTCATTTAGTGTGATACTAGGACTACTGTCATTGTTTGTTATACATTCGAGTTAAAAACATAAACAATAAAATTCATCTTTTCTGGTGTTGATACAACAATGTTATGCTAAATAATAGAAGGAACGTTACACAAAGGAGCTAGGAAATTGGAACGATGTGGTTATATTGGAACACGTGAACACACTTGTATGAATGAGCACTCGCTCTTGTATGACTTTATTAAGTCACCTATGCCAAGAAATCGAAGAAGAAATAAAATTTGCATATTACATTGATTGTCCCACACTCCCACCAACCTCAAATCATTCCTATATGTATAAAGAAACCCAAACACATTGCTTATTCACCACTCACAACAAGAATATTAAGGGCCCGTTTGGTTTGTAGGTGGGTTTAAGATTATAATTTGAATTTAGATTTAAATTTGAATTAGAATTTAAATTTGGATTTGATATATAAAAAAGAAAATAATTTTATATGTTAACTTGTATAAAAATAAAATGGTTTTATATGTTGATGTAAAGGTAAAAATAAAATAAACAATTTTATATGATAGATATAAGAGAGATATAGAGAGAAAGAAAAATGTGGCTCACACTTTTATATTAAAACCCATCCAAAGTCACCTAGCAAGATATTTTTTGCAAAACCTGTACTTTTTATAATAATTACCTCAAAGCTAAACCAAATAAAGATATCAAACAAATGTTTAATGTCTTGTCAAATAAAAACTCATTCCAAAATGGTGAAACAAACAGGCCCAAAAGATCGAAGTAGCATTTCTATAGAATAAAGGTTTAACACCATTTATGAACTACTTACTATTTTCAGTGTCTCATTATGAAACATGTACTAATTTTAATATCATTGTTAACCACTAAACCGGCTAGTAGCCGGTTATATCCACGTGTAATTTTTTCCCCTTACACGTGGGTATTTGTACGGGTCATTTGACTGCTATGTTTTGACCCTTGACCACATAAACACATAACCACAATCATAAACGCCAAACCCATATAATCATAAACACATACATAAACCACAATCATAAACACCAAACCCTAAATCCATATTCATGACCACAATCATCAAGAACAATGTCAGACAAGAAAGATGAAATCAACAAGAAAAATTATTAGTGTTATTTATTTGCTTATTTATTCCGTTATGCTTATTTGATCTTTTCACATTAATCGAAACCTCATTTATGCAATGGCAGAACAAGATTGGAGCAAAGTTGAAAGAACTCCGGATTTGGTAGATTATGTGTTTATAATATAGAGGAATGTAACCAGTTAAACCCCGAATTCTAGACGACTTGTTGTTATTTTACTATGATGAAAGGTTAGTTTACTTCTTCAATTGTTTAAAGTGTGGCATGCATTTCCATTTTGACTGCATTTCCATTTAGAATAAGGGGGTGTTTGTACATTTAGCATTTGCAGTTTGGATACCATTTTTATTTTGAATATGGGCTCATGACATGCCATTAGGAATGGTATCCAAACACCCATTTTGGTAGTGTCAAACACCCCTAATAGTCTTAATGGTAGTGTCAAACACCCCTAATAGTCTGCAATTTATCTCTAAAACACACCTAATGGTCTGCCAATATGTTTTGTAGAGAAATTTTTATCCATGGTAGAATCTGAGAAGGCTACAGAGAAGATTTATAGAAAGCTAAATATTGACCTAGTAACTCATTCTCCTACTGCTAAATGGTAATCAGTGAAGTCCTTCTTAGCATAGTAAGGGATTGCCTCTCAAAAAGCGCTTTTCTAAATATTGACCTAGTAACTCATTCTCCTACTGTTATTTTGGCTTTTTTATAGTCTATTAAAACATTAGCAGTTGCTAGGAATCCTCTTCCTACGAGTAATAGGGTAGCGGGGTCTTTATCCATGTCTATGACATAAAAGTCATCTAAAAGTTTTAACCTTCCTATGTGGACTTCTACATTTTTAACAATTCCTACGGGATAAGACTTAGTTTCATCTGTCAACCAGAAAATATGATCGGTCTCTTCTATAGTAATCAAATTTTAAGCTTTTTAAAGAGATATAATGGGATTAAAACGTGATCGGTCTCTTCAAAAACCGATAAGTTAAGATGCAAATCCTTAAATTCATCTTCTAAAGCTTTTTTGGGTTCTTTTGGTGTTGGTGTTCCAGTTTCGATGACTGTTTGCAGTTGGTCTTTTTGAAAGTTTCTTATTTGTTTGGAACACGTTTTAATTGCATTGATTAAATTGAGAGGAAAAGATGAGCTTTGGGGATCATATATTGGGTAACAATGAGCAGAAAAAACTGAAGAGGTGGAGTTAAAATTCAGTTTTGGGTTCTTAATCGTGTCGCTTGGGAGTGTTCCTGTCATTCGATCATTGATGGCCTTTAAGAATGTGTCAATCTTATTGGTCATCTCGCCTTGTTGTTGTTTGAAATCGGCTTCAAACTTAGACAATCTAGCGTCTTGAGATGCCATAAAACGAGATACCAAACCTTTGAGATTTGATTGATTATTAAAGGTGTTTTTGAAGGGGCGGTTCAGGAATGAACCGTTGGATTGAAAACGAATAGGTGGGTTCGAAAAAGTATTTTGAGAATTTTGAGGTTGTCTCCACCTAAGGTTTGGGTGACTTTTTCATGACGGATTATAGATGTCACCAAGATTGTTTTGCTCGGGTTTGAAAGTGTACCACTTGCTTTCCGCTTCGTCTATAAGCGAAGATGTGTATTCAACAAAAGCTTGCTCAGGATTTTCCATGCAATATTGAGTGTCGTGGGGATCGCTACAAATCTCACATGAAGAAGGGATTTTGTTCACTTGACTGGGTGGGTTAGGAGCAAGATGAGCTTCCATCAAGCGTTGGACTTGATTTTCGAGCTCGATGAGATGACGATCAGATGTACTCGGGACATCTTGAGGCAAAGAGATTGCCTTGACCGGTTTAGCGAAGTTTCTTGGGTCATTTTAACTTTTGTTGTCATAGAGGGTGAGGTCCTCTAATAATGCCCATGATTCTTTAGTGTTTTTGTCACGTAGCTTACCACCAGGCGACTGGTTGATGGTTTGCCTTGTGGCGGGATTGACATGGTCATAAAGATTTTGACTTGGAGCCAAAGATCGATGCCATGATGAGGGACTTTTAGGAGTAAGTCATTGAAACGAGTCTATGCTTCAGAGAGAGATTCACCATGATGTTGTTGGAACATCAAGATGTCATTTCAAAGTTTAGAAGTCCTTCCTGGTTGAAAGAATTGAGCAAGGAAATGAGTAGTAAGATCCTCCCAAGTGGAGATGGATCCTGCTGGAAGATGTTTAAGCCAATTGTTAGCTTGATAGCGAAGGGAAAATTGAAATAAACGCAAACGCGTCCTTTCCCTATTTGAAACATCAGGGTCAAGTGAGTTCACAAGTTTTAGAAAATCATTAAGATGTTGATTTGGATCCTCGAACCGAAGTCCGTGGAAAGAGCATCCATTTTGCACCAACCAGATGGCGTCGGATCGCAGAGGCACCACATTGTTCCCATTAGGGAGCTCAATGGTGTTTCGATAGCCCTTGTGGCTAGGTCTGGAGTAATCTCCAAGAGTACGGATAGGAATTTCGTTTTCCATGGAGGTCAACTAAAATGATTTACGAAATAAATAACACAAAGAAAAGATAGACTAGAGAAAGCTAATTGACAGAAATTAAAATCTCACTAGAAAGGAATCTAGCGAGTAGACCTAAGATAGATAGAGTCTGAACCTATACTATTCTCCAGGCAGCGGCGCCAAAAACTTGATGCGGTCGTTGTAAACGCAACAGGTTTTACAACTCCCTAGGCAGAGTACCTAATCGTTTCAGTGTAGTATAGCAAGGACTCAAGGGTTGTTATCGTCTTCTAAGGGAATAGCGTCTGAAGGGTCGAACTAAACTAACTAAGATCTAAGAGGTTGAGAGCAGATTATTTTTGTATTTTTATGTTTTTATGAAAGCAATTAAAATTTAGGTTTTATTTAGAGATGGGTTTTGGTTTTAAACTAATATTAAATCTAAACTAATTTTGGTGGAAACTTATATGGTAAACGAACGTATTTACTTAATCATGCATTACTCCTTAGTTTGCTTCTCCTAATCTTATTGCTTTGTCACACTTGTGATGATTTGTGTAAGTAATTCCTAGGTCATGAACAGATTATACGAATCCGCCGTCTATGTAATATTCCGTTAAGGCAACGCACATGTAAGGTAGTATGAAGAATATTACAAGGCGCCTAAGAGTACATTACATGCATTAAAACACTTAAGAGGGATCAACCATATTAGGGGTAGGGTGGTATAAAGACTTTTATTGGTGGTATCCTTTCTACACACTCGCGTTTCCCTAGACGTTTATGCTAATGTAATATTTTATAGATAGTTTTCTAGAGCCTAACGCACACATCCATCACAAGAAGCAATATTAAAAGGATCTACAAACTCAGTTTCATGCAATCATAAGTAAATACTAATGGATCTATCCTAGCATGTTAAAGAGAAGCGAAGAACACGAATCAATCAAACAACACATAGACATATTGAAAGATTAAAGGATAAATGATTTCACTTGATTAAATCATGTGTTTAAGGCTGATACAAAAGGGTTTTTTAAGCCCTAAGAAAGGCTTAAAAGCTGCTACACTCGAACTATAATGTTTAGGGTTCGTCTCCCAAAAGTTGCACACTAAAACCCTACAAACGTAGGTATATATATAGGAATTGAATCGTGATGGCGTCGCCAAAATCTTGACGTCGTCGCTTCACCAAATCTTCTTAGGGTTTCTTTGAGGTGGTTATGTTCTAATGCTGTCACATAAATCTTGACGCCGTCGCTTGTAAGTTCTGACGGCGTCGCTAGGAATTGTGACGCCGTCTCTAGGCGCTGTACGCGCATCCTTGAATATTGAGGATGAAATAGCTGATGTCATACTGGAAGATTTGCAGATTAAATATGAGAAATGTTAGTTTATTATTTGCATATTGCATTTATAGGTTGTTTGGAAGTGTCTTGTATATGTACATTTAACCTGTCTTAACCTATTAATTTCTAGATGATAAGGGGAAGGGAAAAGTTGAAGGGGATTTGGCTAGGGCAAATCAGGCAAAGCAGGCAGGGGATGATGTTGATCTTGTTGATGCTGATGATGTTGATCTTTTTGATGCTCTTGATCTTGAAAACATAGTCATAAAACTTGAAGAGGATTTTACTAGGTTGCTAAAGGCAAAGAAGGCAAAAGAGGCAAAAAAGGCAGAGGAGGCAGAATTAAAGGTGAATAAAGGTATATGTCTTTGCTTGTTTATATGTCTTTGCCTGTTTAACAATGTTTATACGTCTCTTCTAAAGTTTTTAAACAATTTTTATATGTCTTTTCATGTTTAACAATGTTTATATGTCACTTCTAAAGTTTTTTAACTATTTATATATTCCAATGCTTGCATAAGTGGTTCAAGTATCCAGTGATAAAGGTTTTTCTGGTGATGAAGATATTGTCTGCCATAATGATGTGAAATATCCTCTCACAAATGTTGAGATAAGGATGTTTATGGAGATACCCACAACATCCAGAGGTCTTAAAAGACAATTTGCTTCAACTTCTACAAGATCCAGAGCTCTCATTGATTCCACCAAAAAACCAGGGTCTAGATGTGTACTTGCTTTGTTTGCTCCCAATGCTCTACCACCTTTTCCCCTACAAAAAAGAAGTCCAATCCTTAGCCATACTTAATCTTTTGTTCTATATGTTGATGATGTAATTGTATGTTAACGTTCTTGACACATTTAGGTTGTTGATACTCCGTTCTTTACTTTCTTTAGCTATGATGTTGATGTTTAGACATATGCTTATTTATTCAACTATTTGGCATTTGTAGTAATATTTAGCATTTGCAGTAATATTTAACCTATTTTGAGTTGACTGCATTTCTATTCAAAACATGTATGGGCATAACTGCATTTCCATTTAGCATAAGGGGACAACTTTAATGATGCATCTTTCTTGATGTTCTAAAACTTTAACACTTCATCACTTTGTGAAGGACGTACGGTATCAGAGTAGCGGAAGTCTTGAAACATGTACTTGAGCTTTCATGATGTCTTTATATTTGTCGGTCAGGTATGAGCATGTGGCTATGAATCATGACTCGTCAGGGATCAGCTACACCAATCATTAGGAGTACCTGCAGGTTTAGGTTAGTGATAATAAAAAAATATGGATGAGAGTATCTTTGTCACTTCGTCGAATATGGTTGCAATAACCACGGTTCCCCATTGATCAGTATAAATACTAGAATTTCAAAGAATCTTCTTGACAGGGTTTCGCAACTGCACTAACTGTTCTCATTACCGAAGCGTCTCAAAGCAGACAACACGGTATGAGTGAACCAGCAAGACGAAGTCAAACCGATTGAATAGAAAATCATTTTGAAAATCAATCGACGTGTCACTTGCTAAAGTATTTTTTGTGACACATCGAGTGTGTTAATCATTTCAAAAATTCATCATCAATCGTTAATTCATTTCCTGGAACAAGTCTTTTCATATAGAATCACACCATTGTTTCTTTCTAGTTGTCACAAGCTTGATTCGTATAGAATCGTACAAGTCCCCTACCATGAGCTTGTTTGATGTTTGCTCAAGCAGGATTTCCATCTTTACTGTGATTACTTGAGTATCACTCTGATGTTCTGGCAAAATCACAAGGATAATGCGTAGGACTCTTTATATATTTCTTGTTATTCACATTGTGTGAGATAGCAAGCATAATTTTGATAAGTGTCCTAATGAGATTTATGGATGATCACTTTTGGCTCTAGACTCAATAGTTTACTTTGGTTTTAGTGATCGGAGGCTGGAGCAGACTGCCACTTTTTCAATACCAACTAACTCGGAGTGAGAAAGTTAATAGAAATGCGTGTAATCTCCGTGAGAAATGAAATATAAATCTTTTGAGAGATTATGAGTGCCTAGGTAGGGTTGTGCATTGCATCACTAGGTCCATGATGTCAGTCTTCAATGTCAGCAATCATCTTTGTGATTCTTGACAGCAGATGTATTAACCCGGTTTCTGCCTAAGTGTAAGGAGGGCTTCTTTCTTTTCACCCTTTATCTTAACTTTTCTTTTTAATTCTTCAACCCCTTCAGCGCTTACCGAGACTTCATAACTAGTACCTTGTTAGGTTTGTTCCCGTACTAGCTCCATCTCAGTCAACACTTTTCCCTTATTCTCAATTTTACTCCTTTTTTCATACCTAAGAACTACTACACTATCTAGTGGAATATCCCTGGGTAGATCCCTCCGGTTCTGGCTGGATCATGGGAATGAATACCTAAACTTAACCACCTTATAACTCCAATACAGTAAATTAAATGGTCGGTCTTTGGTACTTCCACATTTCTGCCAACACGTAACCATTTGCTCCCCCTTTATATGTGCATCGATTAATCGAAAGAGTTTAGCACATATATGGGATAGCGTACACTTGAGATCTTAATCACATTTTTATAATCATATATTTTAATCACATCTTCTCCCCTTATCAAAAATGTCAAATCTCTTGATATTTTGGATATCAATTGATTCAAATATTCATGGTTTCGGGGAAAACATGTCCAATTATTAATCAAGCCAATTATTAGGAACATTTTTAATGCTCCCCCCAAATTATGAGGGTATTATATGGTGTTTGAGTATGTTAATTTGAAAATTTGTGAATTGACTAAGAAATTCTTGAAAATTCATACTCAAACACTATATATGCCTAACTTTTAAGTCTACACTACACATTTATATATTCACAAGATTATATGTACGAGGTTTGACCTGAATGATGAGAACATTATATGATAAAATCATATGGTTCTTTGTAGCGGCCGTAGGTCTTCCCCATGGTCTCTCATAAGAAGTTGTCTTAGCTTCTCTCTAAATCAGCAATCCTTTCTTGAGTAGATTTAAAACTTTCTTGCAAGCCACCTCAAGCATTATTGATGTAAAAATCCTAAATATCCAAAGTACACAATTAATTCGAAACCGTAACACCAAAGTCAATTAAGACCCGGATGTCCGTATTTCTCCTTACACGATAATGATGATATAAATTGAAACACCAAAGTCAACTAAGTCTCGAATGTCACAATTATTCCCTCTAAGTAGTCAAAAAGATAACACCTAAGTAAACTAAGTCCCAAATATACTCATTTCTTTCTGCAGAATACTGACTAACTTAAGGAATCATCATACTTATCAAACCTATACGTACCTCTTTTGTCAACTATTCTACTCCTTTAAAAAAATAAGCTTAGTGATTAACCGATTGAGGAAGCATTTCTTGAATCAGTAACCAATCTTCTCACGTTTAGAATAAATCTTCTTACAACACTTTCCCCTGGTATCACAAATGATGCATACTAAAAATAACAAGATATCTCTTTCCCCATGTGGATGAAATAGTGCACCCGAAAGTAACAAGTTAAAACACTGATTTTCTCTACGGTTATGACATTTGTCTTCCTGGAATGAACTAAAATAAGAATAGGGTATGAATTCTATCACGTGTACTCATTATCTTTCTTGTATATCTATTCCTTCCCCCTTGCTGGTTTTGATACCTCAGAAATAGCAAACCTAGTACGCAAAGAGATCGTGCTCAAAGAATTGATAAGCTTAAATGTATCCCGTGATCATCAATCATCAAGGCTTTTAAAACTATGAAAGTATTTCCAAGCATTCCTAAGTCTTTTACAAACTATGAGGTGTTGGCAATATTGATCGAATGTAGTTATAAAGCTCCTGAATTCACTAATCTCAAATTGCAAATAAGTCCATAAAGTTTTTAACAAATGACATCTAAAGCTCTTGTAGTTAATATAAATTAACTCCCCTTGAAATTGGTATCCGTCATTATCAAAAACTTTATCCATTTATTCCGTGACTTATTTTGAAATACCGTTTTAAAAGATTATTTGATGACACTTTCTCGCCCACAAATAATGACCCGTTTTCTATTTAAAGAGCAGTTGTCATTGTTTGAGTGGTCGAATTGTATTTGAAAATCTTTTTGTAATTACTGAAAACACTGATTCGTTGTGAAGATAACTTTTTACCAATAAAAATAATATTTCTCTTATTTTAACACATAAGCGCATTGACACGTACACTTATGGAATATAAAAAGCATGGGTTGTGTTGCAAAGTAAACACAAGCCTTTGCATGGTCATAAAGTAGACCATGCCCGAGAATAAATTCCCGTTATGAGGTCAAGTTCTCTTTTTGAAATACTTGCCTTTAAGATGATGACCGGGTTGCTATTAGAAAACAGCAAGCCATTTTTTGCATGTTTTGAAAAACTTTTGAACTTCTGCTCGAACTTCATTTACAGCCTCGTACCATTATTAAATGAAATCTCTAAGACCGTAAATGTTATCTATTTTCAGAAGACATGCCATTATTACCTCTTTTTATATTTTTCTCATTTTTTAAATTTTTTTCTTTGGTTTTAAAGATTTTATATTTTTGTATTTTGTTTTTATAAAGGTTTTCTGAAAATGAATTTTTTTTTTGGTTTTTCTGGTTTTTGAATTATATTATACTAATATATAATGATATTTTTGATTAGGTACCCCACTATTCTCAGCTTCACTACTGCCTTTGTTTCAGGGTCTCCGGCGTCGTAAATTCGCCATTCCCGCTTGTTGTAAGAAATTCAATTTCTTTCTCTGCCAAGCGCTTTAGTGAAGATGTCGCTAGCCTGATTACTCCGTATTGTACAGTAAAGCTTATACTACTTCCATTCTCAAAACTTGATATTTTTATGAAGTGGAATCTGATGTCAATATGTTTTGATTGAGAATGTTGAACATTGTTGCAGCATAAGGCAATAACGCTTTTGTTATCACAGTACATTTGAATTTTATTGAATCCAATGCCATAGTTGGTAAGCTATGATCTCATCCAAAGGACTTGAGCACAACAGCCAGACAAGGCTATATATTCAGCTTCCGTACTGGATATCGTAGTGCTTTTTTGCCTTTTAGATGACCAGCTAACAAGTCTGTCTCCCAATAATTGCATACATCCAGATGTACTTCGTCTACTATCTTGGCAACCCACGTGATCAACGTCTGCATAAGTTGTTAAACCAATAGAAGAATCCTTTGGATACCAGAGTCCCCTATTAACGGTTCCTCTTAGGTATTTAAAGATTCTTTTTACAGCATGTAAGTGCTTTTCGATAGGCCTTTGCCTAATACAGGGAACCTCACATGCAACAGTAAAATGTAAACATTCATAGGTCTAGTCTTCACTTAGGTCTGTGAGATAAATAATATGATGTCGCCAACCATTCCACGATCTGTGTGTACCAGTGGTCATACGAATCCTTGTAGAAATCTCTTCAAAGGATTTTGAGCGATTTATGACTGTTAAAAAGATGATCCTCTAAGACTTTTGGTGAACAGAATCTATTTAGTCCTAGAAGACAAAAATGATATTTTGGTCCCTTCATTGACATCTTAAAAAACGTTCGAAACCATTATTTTTCGCATAAGTTGGTCACATATAGTTTAAGGTTTGAGTAGCGCAACAGATATATTTCAATCAACATAGATTTGTTACAGGAGGAACTTATATTTGCCTTGTCTTCTGATTGAAACATTGTTGGAATCTTACGATTCCTTTAGAGAATTCCAGATGAGAGTAGAAACTTCGACAATAGATCGATTTTAACTCCATACAAGCAGAGGACGCTCGTTTTCTTATAACCAATAGAGTGCATTTCTCTAAGCTTTGTGAACCATGATTTGGACTTTGTTGCTTGATCCACAAACCCGTCCGGTTGGCTAACACGAACTTCTTCACGCAGAATGTCGTTCAAGAATGCCATCTTAACATCCATTTGGAAGGGGTTCAATATTCATTGTGAGTAGCAATTATGCGGGACCAGATCTTGCGCAATAGCATCAAGTCTTAGCCACTTTTGAGGCAAAGGATTCCTCAAAATCACATTCCCTATTCTTAACGGATAACTCACGTGCAAACCAAATCGAGCCTTGTTTTTTCATAATTCCTCAATAATTCATCAAGTTTCACCTTTGTAGATCCATTTAAAGTAATAAACCATCACTTTATCTGACGAGGAACGTGATTCCAGACTTACAAGATGTTCAAATTCAATTTTATACTCTCTTTGCAATTGCTTCAACTCCATCCCCACATTGTTTTTTGGGGTTGAGTTAATGCGTCTTTGTAAGTCTTAGGTTCAACTTATGAAAGAAATAAAGCTTGTTCATGGAGTTGGAGGTTCTTGTGGGGGGAAACAGGTTCTTCCCGGAGTCACCAATTGATGTTGTTTAAGGATGGATCTCCTTGTCCATTTTGCGTAAAAGTGTTCCTAAGTTAGGAGCTAAAGCACGCTCAAGTGTGCTCAATGGTTAAAGGATATAACATCCGAAGAAGAAGATGCTTCAGAATTATTTTCTGGAATTAGAATGCCAAAGAATGGATCATAATTCACGTGTGCAACATCTAAGTCATGATTTTCTTCTTTAACATCGTTTGAAATGGCTGATGATAATGTTTTAGGTAAAGTTTGTGAGTTACTAGCAGATGGTGCATCTTGGTCAATAGTTGTTGAGGAAGGTGAACCGGTTAATGCAGCAGGTTTTGGAGCTACTACTTCAGCAATTGGAGTAATGACTTCAGGTGCTGGTTGATCAACACTAGGTGGAGATTGTGTAATCTTTCGCTAACAGTGCGGTTGAAACAAAAGCTCTAAATCAGTTCTTTGAGAAGGTGGTACAAACGATGTTATAGAGGAGGGTTTTTGCACTAGTCTTGAACTGATTGTAGCAGGAGTCAGATTTCATGAAAGTGCTCGGGTTCTAAACTTGCTGTTTCAGAGCCTATATGCTGTTAGCTCATCAAAATCTACATGAATTATTTCGATGATTCGTCTGGTACGTCGGTTGTAAATTCGAAATGCCTTCTTTGTGGGTGCATAGCTAATGAAAATACCAATATCAGCTTTTGGTTGTAACTTTCCCAAGTTCTCGCTATCGTTTGTCGGATAACAAAGTGCACCAAATACATAGATAAACGAAAGGTCGGGAAGTTTGTCATGTAAAAGCTCATATGGTGTTTTGCCGTGACAAAGACGTATGATGGGATGATTTTAGGTATAACATGCAGTAGCAACTGCTTCTACCCATAAGAATAATGAAGCTTTTGCATAAATCAACATTGTGCGGGCAGCTTCAATTAATGTACGATTACGTCTTTCAACAATGCCAGTTTGCTGTGGAGAGCGAGCAACGGATGTTTCATGAGAGATGCTAACCTTCTCATAATATTCACACAAAGTTTGATTAACAAATTCAGTTCCATTATCTGTTCTGATTCGTCGGATAGGTGCCTTAAGTCGCAGTTGAATCATTTGGAGAAATTTGATTATGAAATCTGGAGCTTCATCTTTTGACCTTAAGCACTTTACCCATGTAAATCGAGAGTAATCATCGATAATGACGAGGATATACTTCTTTCCATTAACACTTGCGACACGCATTAGGCCACATTGATCCATGTGTAAAAGATAAAAGATTTTCTTGCCTTTTGTCGTCTTCTAGATTTTAGGTTTTATTGGGGTTTTCTTCCTGCTTTTTCCCATTGCACACGCATAACACAGAAGGTCCTTTTCAATTTTAATCTTAGGGAGACCTCGAACAAGACCGTGTCTAGCTAAATGGTTGATTGCGGTAAAGTTCAGATGAGACAGACGTCGGTGCCATAGCCATGACTTAGTCTTTGAGGCCTTTGACAAGAGACATATAGGAGAGGACGCCATCATATCTCCAAGGGACAATGTATACAGATTATTACCTCGAGATCCAGTCAATAGATCAACACCTTCCAGCATAATGAAATTATTAGGTAGGTTATTGTTGACGGAAAAGCTAAACTTCAAGGTATCAAATCTAGAATTGAATCCTCCGCGAGTAATACATTTATGTCCAAGTCCTTCCATGTAGTAAACCCTTGAGATCATAAAATTCCCAATCTGATAATCACCATATCCTAATATTTTTGCCACATGATCATTTCTGAATTTTACTGTATCCAAAAATTTATTGACGAAATTGGTGAGCTGAGAGCGATCTCCGGTCATATGCTTAGAGCAGCCGGAGTCCAAATACCAGAGAACAATTTGGACAACCTGCATTCATCTAGAGAGGAAGATGGAACATCAGAAACTATGGATCCCTAAGATTTACTGGGTTCCTTATTGTTAGCAGATATAGAATTAATAATCTTAGGTTTGCTAACAGGAACATTAGTTTTAGATTTCTTAGGTTTCCTTGAGTAAACCAGTGTTACTACAGGCTTAGGTGTATCAGATTTTAAAGCAGTTGGTTTCCTAAGGGGCACTTCAGCAGTTGTGGTAATCCTAGTTAAAGGGCACGCATTTCCTACTATAGTGAAGGTCCGACCAGTAGGTCTCCAAGTGTATCCAATATTTGTGAACACCTTTCCTGTTGGTTTCCAAACTTTTCTCTTTGAACTTTTCTTAACAGATTTAGATTTAGCATGAGCATTTACATCATTGATAAAATATGTGGAAACCGTAAAGGGGGGGGGGTGAATACATTTCCTTTTAAAAACTTTAAATCCTTTGTATCAATTATTACATCACTCTCTGCCGGCGGTTCCATAAATATATGGGGAGGGGGCCTAGAACATCAGGGGGCCGCCCTATTTAAGGGACCGCCTCTAGAAGAGGTTTTTAGACTTGATCATTTGTATCAAATCACCAATCAAGTTTTACGCAATATGAGAAGTGTTGATAATGGATTTACAATAACTAGCGCATATTCTACCAATATATCCACACTCACAATGTTTACTACAAGGAGCTACACAATCACAATTAACACAATATGCGCACATATCCACACAATCATGAACACAATGCAAATATAAAAGTAAAGCGATAAATGTAAATAAAAGCGTAAAGAGATAAGTGAAAGGAAATGCAAACCGGACACGATGATTTATAGTGGTTCGGTCACGAAGCTCCTCTTCGCCCTACTCCACTCCCCGAGTACCCAACTCGAGAGTTACTTCACTAGTCAACAAGCTCCTTTCTCGGCGGAGAAAACCATACAAGTTGCTTACATTATTTTCCGACACTAAGCTAGATGTCGAGTTCTTCTTCGGGTACAACCAAACCCGTTATGTTTTATGGCCCAACATAACAAACCTTGTGTTTTATGGCCTAAACACATAAACCGCGTCGCTTACATTATTTTCCGACACTAAGCTAGATGTCGAGTCCTAATCTTAGCTAGAACCAATCTACCACTACACTAATGTATTTTAAGGCCCAAAATACTAACCAACCCACAATCAACCCTTCCGAATATACACACCATTCGGATCTACACACTACTAAAGATTGGAAGACATGGACTCGATCTATATGTAACATATGTTACAAATGAACTAACTAGACTACATAACTTCGTATCTTGACGATGACGAAAGTTCTTCTCTTGCACTTGAGGGAAGAAGGAAAGGATAGAAGATTGGATCACATTTAAACAAGATTAAACAAGTTAAATGATCAAAGGTTTAGAGAGATTTAGTGAGATCTAGAGAGAGAAAGAACTGAAAGAAATTCGTGCAAAAGGGTTATGAAAATAGTTGGAGGTGACCCACTATTTATAGGAGCTGAAAAACTGTCTGTCAGGAAACGACGGTCCCAGATATATTAGGGGGCTGTCGGGATTTAAGGGGGCCGCCCGACATATTTAAGGGACCGCCCCGACAGACGCTCCTGTTTTTGTCTTTTTGTGGTGAAGGTGAAATCTGATGAAAATCTGGCTAGTTTTAGGGGGGAAATGACCATATTTGAAATTTGAAATTATTACCACATTAAACATTTCTTTATAATTCAAAAATAATTTGTCTAATTAATTTTTGAAAAAGTTATTTTGTTAAATTTATAAAAATGTAAAGTTTAAGAGAAAAACTTATTTCTTTGATCATCCTACAAGTTTAATCATGTATTGTACATACCTTTATTGCATTTACGATCGGGTGTAAACCAAATGTCCTTTCTTGATGCAATACTTGAACTCGAGAGATGTTGATGCATGTATGCATTGATGATTTGTGTAAACAAGTAACGTCCAAACAAATGTCAGTGTTGATGCAGACTTGAGACGTCAAGAATTGTAGATGCATGTATACATTGATGATTTGTGATTACGAGTAACTTGCGCACTTTAAGTTACGCATTATAAGTCACATGTTTTTCATCACCAAAACATAAAGAGACCGTATAGATTAAATATCATAATATTTGCACTAACAATCTCCCCCTTTTTGATGATGACAAAATATGTAAACTATAGCACATAGTAAAGTTTAAAAGTTACTCGTTTACACACTCTTCCCCCCTTTTGTCGAAGCAAAAAGGTATAGTGTGGATTATGGTTGGAGCATATAGGTTGGAGGTATGAGAAGAAGGTAAGTGTGTAAGGTAAATATGTTGGAGGAATTAGAAGAAGGTAGGTGCTCCTAGTATATGTAGTGTGAAAGAATGAAAAAGAAGGTGGGTGCTCCGTGTATATAGATTGAAGATATGAGGAAAAAGACATGAAAAATAAAGATTGAAGGTTATTTTGTGTTTCTTGGATAGTTGAGAGGAGGTTATAAGAAATGGGAGGAAGACATAAGAAGAAAGTAAGTGCTCCAGGTATATAGGTTGGAGAAATGAGAATGTGGTAGATGATTTGAGTGTATATGTTGAAGGAATGAGGAAAAGGTAGGTGATCCAAGTATATAGGTTAAAGAAATGAGAATAAACATGAGAAATAAGGTTGAGGTGGTTTTGTGTTTCTATGATAATTTTGGAGAGGTCATGATAGATGAGAAGAAGGCATGATAGAATTGTAGGTACTTCGAGTATATAAGTAGAAAGTATTAGACAAAACCTAAATGTTGAAGGTTTAAAGTGGAAAAGATGAAGTATTTGGGGTATGAATGAGCCCTTCATTGTATTTGACAAACCCCGATCCTATCTTCCTATAAAGGTAAGCTTGCATCATCCCAGTGAAGTCTTCTATCATCACGTTTAACCAAATCCATGCTATTTAACCACATATCTCCTAGCTCCCCCGTGCTCATTGCGTCTCCATGATAATATCATTCCTTGTATATTAACTTTAATGGATCCATGGATCAAATAAATTACCATCAATACTCAAGAAGTTCGATGCAATTTAAATAAGTAGAGCACTTGCAAGTGCTCCCCCTCGGTGTATGCTCCCCCTTGTTTGGGGAACCAAGGAATCAAGATATTGTTGTGCTACAATACAAAGTTAGTAGACAAGTGCACATATACATATAGCAAAACATTAGTGGGGAACTAGACATGCACTTCTAGGTTTTATTATTCTAAAGTATGACACTTTGAAAAAGAAGTAGAAACTAGACACATGTAGTCATTATTTTAAAAACAACCTAAATGATGAAATAAAAAGAATCGAGACATATGTTTATGGAGAAAGATTAGACCGACTTTTAATAAACGAGAATGGGATTCGTTTATTGATTGACATAAAAATATTATGAGATTGACAATTAATATCTTGGCAAAATATGTTGATATATATATATATATATATATATATATATATATATATATATATATATAACATTTTTCAAAGAATAAAAAGAAAAATAAGACGAGGATGGAGACAATGTGCTCTTGGATGTGAATGAAAATGATTCCATAGAGCCAAAAAGTAGGAAAGGATGAGCGAGTGAGATTTACTAAAGAATAACGTGTTTGGACGAGAGAATTGGATCCAAGAGAATGGATATATCATTGCACTAATAATAGATGTGCATAATGATCCCATTGAGACAAAAGGTGTATGATTCGGGAATTTAAAGGTGTGTTTGGTTTTTTTTTGTTTGATGACAATGGATGAGGAACAAAGTGTGATGTGAAATGAGGTGGAAGTTCTTTACAAGGTAGAATAATATGAGAGACACAGGGTGACTCAATAAAACTTGAAGATTTAATATCTTCTTTATGTTCTTCACTTTATAGAAAGTGGAAAGATTTGCGAAGGATTGACATTTTCATTTCGCAATTTACTTAAATATTTCGGATGAAATAATTAAGTTGTCAAGAGATATAGGAGGAATTTTAATATTAAAAAGACTATTATAAGAGAGAAGAAACGTATAGAAGTGCAAAAGCGTTAGAGATGAGGAGACGTCACTAGAAGTAAAAGGAACGTTTAGAAAGAGGAAGACACTTTTAGAATAGAAAGACTATGAGAAGTGAAACACTACTAGAAAGAGAGAAGAAACGTTTAGTAGTGAAAGAATCGTCTAAGGATTTTGAGACAAATACATATGCGAGAATGAGACAAGGTTGAATCATTGGGTATTCAGTGAAGTGAGGAGATGTAAGTCTATCCGATTGTAAGGAATGTGTTTTAATAATAAGACGCATTTCATTATGAAATTCCACTTAACTCTTGAAACACAGCAACGATGCTTATGAGTGTTGGGATATGAGGATGACCCATTGATCTATAGAGAGATATTGGGTATAGGTTTGGGTGTGGAGTAGACGTGAACTCGTAGCAGAAAAGAGGAAGTGTTAGGTTATGGAATTAAAAAAATTAAATGGTATTACAAGCTGTTACCGGTGGTCCTGGATATATCTGGGGGCCGCCAGAATAGATCTGGGGGCCGTCGGACCGCCAACAGGAGGGATGTTTGGGGAAATCGATTTTTTTGTAAAAGAGTGACATTTTAATTTGCATTTCCCTAATTAAAAATACTTAAAGTACTTCGGATGAAGTAGTTAAGTTGTCACGACAGGGAATAGAACACAGACTAGAAGAAAAGAAGAGAACGATTTATGAAATGTGTTCCATCATTCCTAAACCTTGACGAAGATAATTTAACGACTCAAGCTTGAGGGGTGTAACACCCCCATTTTTACATATAGCAGCGGAAGCTAATCTGGGGTATTACTTCAAGGTACAACTGTCATAATCATAGAAAACCAATCACAAAGATCGTTTATGAAATAAGTTACATTCATTATTTCTTCATTAGTTATTTATAAAATGAGAGGTCCCAACATTCTGTATTTACAAAGTGTGTATGATAACAGTTTGTTTCCATCTTCATGTCCTCGCCAACTCCGTCCATTATTACCTGAGATATATCATGCTAAAAAGTCAACACAAATTTAGTGAAATCTCATAGGTTTACTTAATATAATTTGAATGCAAATGCGATATTGGGTTTACGTTTGATATACACACAGTATGAAAACATAATTTATTATTGCCATAGCTCATTAATCCGAAGCCTAAGGGTATGGGATACCTTATAGGCCCCAGCGGGTACCTTTTGCAAAATACCCGCGTGGATATCTATTGATTGCAAATTGGTTACAACGTAACTGGTACACCACGGGGAGTCTAGCCCAAATAGATCTATACACATCCGATTCGCGCTTACTTACGAAGAGTCAATATAACGGTTCATGATTATAGTAAATGAAAATATCAATACAGAAATAATTGCATTCATGTTTATAGAAATGTATCCCCCTCGCGGGTTTTATAAACCATTTGAAATATAGAAATGCGAAGGCTAATGAACTCACATAAACAGTTATAGGAAAATGAAAGCAATGTATATGAAATTGAATAGTAACTGTTCGTCACGGCAACCTGGGGTAATAATGTCAAGTCTTAGTTGATTGAATAGTAAGAATTTTACATTGAATGTCCAGTTTTGATATTAAGAATCACCATAACACCGTTCGGGCCATCATAATTCAGAAGTCATTCAGTAAACGTTTGTGGAGCTAGGGCACTTTAAATCGTAAACCCAACAACTCAGACAGAACGTAATACCAAGATGAAACTTCTTAATATGAAGCTCCCTAGTATTGTGGTATGATATAGATCCGGGACATGATTTTTGAAAGCACATCGATGATGAACAATATAAGGAATTAGAACATAAGCAGTTTTTAATCATTTTATTCAAATATCTTGAAAATTTAAGCCACGTCAACGTAATTAAAGTTATGTCTGGTATGTTTGATGTGTTTTTTATACTTTTTCAGAAATGTTAACGATTTTAACCTGGGGTTTGGAAAATTGCAATAGACCCTTGGGTAGTTTTGCACATTTTACGAACTTTGGACCTTTCAACTATATTTGATATACCAAGTAAACCTTGTACTTTAAAAAGTGACATAATAGACCCCTATAGTTTATAACTTTGATAAAATGACACTTTTAGTCCTTTTAGTTATAAGATTTCTGAATTATCGGTATATACCCCTTGTATGGATTATAAAACACCAATGTCAAATTCCATGCAAGCTTAATTTAACATTTCAATTGTCATTTATATTATAATAAACTATAAATATGAAGATTTAACTCAACAATAAGTTTAATTTAACGATTCGTTAAGCTAAAAGGTAAAGCGGGTCAAATTAGGGTTTCAAAAATGAAAACGCGCCGGTGGTTTTAAGGGTCAAATTCTTTAAAATATCAAAGTACTTATTTTAACATTATAATAGCTTATTAGGATTGATTATAACAAAAGTTTATAAGTTTAGCCCATAGTTTAAAAGTAAAATACATGGAAATTAAGGGTTTCGGGAGTACGGTTTTGGATCAAAAGGCATAACACATAGGTTTTGAGTCAAAACTTTATTTATAGAATTTATCAAGATCAATGAACTTTATGACATTATGAAAGGCAGATCATCAGTTTTAGAGAACCTGGTTGAGCTTATAGCTTGGAAAATGTCAAATTGGGACTTTCGGGCTTCGTACGGCTAGAGTAACGACTCCGGGCTTCGTTTCTTGGTTTTTCTTTTCTTCCTTCCATACTTGAGACTTTCTTAAGATCACTTAGGATCTATTAACAAAGTATTACTTCTATGAAGGGTTAGAGGAGGAAGTGGGGGTATGAAGAAAAATAAAGACATAAGAGTCTTATTTTACCCATTTGAAGTAGCAAGGAGTAAGCAAAGCTTATGATCTGGTTTTGACACATAGAGGGTCATGTTAAGGATGTATTAGAAGCTATTATAGAGGTTGTATAACTAGAGGATTAATCTTTGTGTGAGTGTTGCTCTCTATCATTGTCCCTGCTAACACTAAAGGAACAAAAGGTTTTTGAAATTTTTAAACAATATAAATGGAAGATATTTGAAGAGAGGTGCTTGTAAGCTGCTTAGGAATGAAGTAGCTTAGTCATGGAGGTGCTTGATTGCAAGAAAAAGTAGCTAACGTAGGTTATTTTATGGCAAGGGTTTTGGTCGGGATCTCTAGGCTCATTTAGGGTTCGGGTTGAGTTTTCTAGCTTGTAATTTGTATGTATTTGATTAGGAATGATAGTTTACTGATCCTAGGACTTATATTAAGGATTATAATCAAGATTTGATAGGTGGTTTGAGTTAAAATTTGTAGAAAATGAGAAAACGGGTCAAAGTCATAATTAGGGCACAATTAGGGTTTTCTAGATTCGTTTCTTGGATAATTGAAGTAGAATAATGAAATGATAATGGAATATGATTGAATACAGTTTGTAATTAATGGTTTATTATAACTTATTTAAGACTTATTTTAGGTTTACAATGGATAAAACGAGAAACAGTCATGGTTTTAGAAACAACTCGGTTTTAGGTTTAGGGTTTAGGGGATTTGAATTACGGTTTTGAGTGTGTAAAAGATGGTATGAAGCTTATGAATGGAATATTAGGGTTTTATACATTTGTAGAAACGAGTGTAGAAGCTTGTACCCAAGTAGTGGTGAAGAACTTAGAATGAAAACGGAGGTAAATCGGCTATTTTAGAGATCATGCTTAAATGACTTGTACATTAAGCATTTAAGGATTTGTACTTTTTGACTATAGAGAGATTTTATATTTCAAATGAGATATTATATTGCTTGTATATATGCTTTAGTAGCTTGTTCATTCATTTTAGGGTTTAACCCTTCCATGATATTAGGGTTTAGAAGCATCCGATAACGGTTTAAGGCCCGTTTTGGTATAACTATGCGAAAGTGTTACATTTATAGGAATAATGTGTTAGCCTTAATTATATTAAGTCAAACAAGAATGTTATCGTCCCTAAGAAGAGTCAAACTAGGTCTTGTTATGGTAATTAGGCTAGTCGGGTTCAACGGGCTTGGATTGTAATCTAATATTGTCCGTGTTTCAGGCTCAAAGCCCAAGTTTAACCAAGCCCGGCCCGTTTAGAAAGCCCAAGTGCCAAGCTAGCTAGGCATGGGTATAAATAACCCTTCACCACCTATGGTGATGGGTGTTGGTGCCATTTTCATTTCTTTGTAACTTCCCATTTACCTCTCTAATCTAATATCTCTTGTTTCTCCTCTCCTACTTTCTCTCTCCTAGATTTCTTCTTATTATCTAGCATCTTGGTAAAGAACATAAGTTGTGATAATGATAAAATTAACATGGTATAACATGTGGTGCCAGAGCTAAAGGGTGTTTTCGGTGATTGAATTTCCGAGTATTATGGTTTTGCTTTTCTTTGGTCGAAAAAAGAAAAAAAAAACAAGAAAAAAATCAACTTTGATCTTTGTTTCGTGGTAAAAGTGTTAAAGATCTTGTACTTTTGGGCTTAATCACTTTTCTTGCATCATTACTAAGTGTATTTTTAAACATCATTTCCGTAGCTTTACAAGAAAGTTTGAAGAGTTTTTTCTTGTCGCCTGCGTTTTGCCTAACTGAAGTAGTGTTCGTAGTTGAGTTTTGACTATATCATTGCTTTTGATAAGATTTCTCTGCGAATAGACAAAAGACATTGCGATTTTGATTAGGATTTATTGCTTTTTTGACTAAAGTCATTGCGTTTGATCAAGTCATTGCGTTTTGATTCTCAAGTCGTTGCGTTTTGTATGTTGCGTTTTGACTACACAGGTTGCGTTTTGAAGACCATCATTGCGTTTTGACTAGATGTTACTCTGCCCAATTAATTTATTGATTGCGTTTTGACCAAGACTCTTGTCGTTATTGACCAATTTGCGTTTTGAACCAAGATTCGTTGCTTTTGACTAACAAATTGTTGCGTTTTTGACCAAGACTCGTTCGTTTGACCAATTGCGTTTTGACCAGTTTCATTGCCGTTTTTATCAAGAAAGTGTATTGCGTTTTGACTTAACAAAATTGACTGCTTTTTGATCAAAAAATGTCGCATTTTGACAAAAGTCACTGCGATTTGTCTAGAAATCTGTTGTGAAGAAAAGGGTTTCAGTACAACATCATAACTTTTGATGCCGTAAGTCCGTTTCAGGCCCGTGACCTCTCAAATCGGAAGAGCAAACAAACAGATCACAGTGTTAGCAACCTTTAAGCTAGTTACGGATTTTTCGAACCACAAAACCCTCGATTTACTATGAGTTTATTGATATTTTTCAATTTTTGGAATTTGTGTTGGACTTTAATTCGGACTAAAAGGACAATTACTCAACACAACAAACACAACCAATCAAACCAACAACCAACTTAATCAATACTTTAAATTCATTAATTTTCATTCACAGTTTTCTTCTTGATTTGAAAATCCGCGACAGATACGATTCTTTCTCGGTTTAATCAAAGAATATATAAAATCCCGGTGAACTTTAATTCCATGTAAACAACCACATCAAACACTTCATAACACTTAAGATCCGATATTCATTCACAACTTCATCAAAATGTCAAATTCAAATACCAATTTTCAAACTCAATCATCAAAACTCTTCATAATGCATATCATGGAAGCGGGTAGCAGAAACGCCACCAATTTGGCACCGGGTAATTACGTTCGTGGAAATCCAGAATCAGAGATACATGACACCAAACCTAACAATGAAATTATCCACTAGTGGTCTCCACAATCCACCATAACCGTATCAATGGCATGAGAAAACAGTTCCAGTTGCTGAAGGTAGTTTTTTTGTTCTTAAACAACTACATTAAGTAAATGAAGAATATAAGAATGTTTTCCAATAAGACATACGAGATCACTGAATGCTGAAGCTGAAGCCCGATCAGATCATTCTCACAGGGATAGATAACGATATCTACTCCACAGTTGATGCTTGTCCTAATGCATGTGAAATGTGGAAAAGCCATTAAAGGTTTGAAACAAGTGAATCAATCAACGTTCAAGGATCTTGAAAACCAATTTATTTAGGGAGTTGTTGGAAAATTCACATCACGGGAATGATGAATCACTGAATCATATTACTCCTGGGTTTTTAAACAAGATGATGAACGAGCTTGGTCAGAAAATCAGTGTCATTTTACAAAACATCAAGTGAATGTCCAATCTTACTTCATTACAACCAGAATGACAAAGGTTTGTGACTATTGTTAAGCAGGAGTCAAGAGCAGAAGACTGTCTCCAATCACAAGCTTTATACATTCTTAAGCAACACCAGAATGGAAGTCACGATATAAAGAGCTGAGAGACTAAGCACGTACTGCTAATCCACTTGCACTTGTTGCTCAACAACAACCCGTTAACCATATCAAAACCTAACCAACTCAAAACACTCAATATTCCTCCCCAGATCCGCAACAAATCTACCAGAAACAGAGGAAAAACAATGATACCTCTTCAGCACCTACTTATGATCCAAACCTCTACGTTACTGAAGATGAGGAAATGTCCAAAGGAAAAAGGAGATTGACAAACTCATGCTTAATTTCTCCTCTCGTTCAGAAAATTTACAAACCTACGCAAGCAACAACCTAACGAACTTCATCAAACACCATCGAGCTAATCAAGATAATTCTCCAAGGAATCAACAAGGAATTGGGGTATATAAACTAGGCAGACAATGATGCTGGGGCTAGGGAAAAAGTTGGTACTCCGGTAGTTGCCAAAAGTACTAGGATTCAGTGTTACAACTACAAGGAATATGGCCCCAAATGTATCAAAGGAATGTCAGAAACCAAAACGATAAAGGAAGCAATCTTATACACAAGAACGCAAGATGTTATTGTGTAAACAAGAGGAAGCTGTGGGTTTCAGTTGAATGCAGAACAAGCTGATTGGAAGGATGATACCTGATGATGATTCAGATGGATCAGGAATTGGAAGACATTATAGTACAGGGCACAGAAACATGATGTTACTCCAGAAGGTCATTTTGACAATTATAATGTGTTTCTGCCATGGAAAATAAACATCCGAGCACCTGGATCTAGTAATGACATATATATTGGCGGAACAAGATGAACACCAATAACACAATGCATCATCGAAAATATGTTATGATAGAGCTTCAGGATGACCAGGGTGAAAGCTGAAGAACTTGATAAATAACGTGATTTTGCTTGCTTCTTTAATTCATAAACTAAAAAGTGAAATGCTGATAGCAAAAACCAAAATAAATTTGGACTCACAAACAAGAGTTAGATGATAATTGAAGGGAAATTAACGATTTTAAAACTAAAAATAAAAGTTTAGAATCATCAAATAACCATTTCAAAGAAGCAAACAATGAACTGTCTAAGACTAATCAGTTGATGTTTAAAGACCTTAAGAAGTTCCAAGCGGAACTTGATAAGTATAATGATGTGAATTATGCGTCAAAGGTGGAAATTGATTGTGCAAAAGCTAAAGGGGATTTAATGTCATACAAAATCAATTTTGAAAAATCATCTAATGCATATACCAACAAATAAATGATTTAAATCAAACGATTTCGGATATGAAAAAGGAGCTTTGTGCACATCAAGAAACCATCTCCATAATGTCACAAGCAAAAGAGGCTCAGATTAAGCTTTACAAAACTCGTGAAGACAAGGAACTTGATAAAGTCATTGCTTTAGAAAACAAAGTCAAGGTTTTGAATGATATTGTATATAAAACCGGCCAATCTGTTCAAACAATGAATATGCTTAATCGTAATTGTAAAACGAGTTTTGCAAAACCTGAGTTCCTCAAGAAAGCTCAAAGAGCGAATCCTCGTCTGTATGATATAGGTTGCTACAATGATAATCTTGCGTTGATGTTAGCCCCTGATTCTGACGAAACGATTCGTCTTGAAAAAGAACGTCGATCAAAATTAAGCGATTTAATCAGACCGTTTGATTATGATCAGTTGAATAATCTTTATGATTGGTTCGTTCCACAACGGGAAAAGTCGGCTGAACAACACTATTTTCCAAAAACGTCAAAGATGTGTCATACATCTTCTAATAAGGAATTTTCCAAAGAGTCTTTTCGTAAACAATCAACTTTGTTAGAAAAACGAATGGATGAATCCATTCCTTGGGATCAAAAGTGTAAAAGCTCTAAAGAACTTTTCAAGATTAAAAAGAGTGTTGACACGATTTTTGATGGAGTGGAACGTTGCAAACAAACAATTGCCAAAAGAACATATTTTGGTAACATCGATCCTTTCATTCAAAACACAATAGAAGGAAATTTTGGCCCCCAAATTAGCAAACTGAATGCGGACTTAGAACAATTTCACTTGTGTTTGAAAGAGGAAATGGTTGCTGATTTGAGATACTTTAATTCTCTTGAACATGAAGTAGACACTCTCAAATCTCAACTGGAAACTCAAAAAACACAGTTTTTGAATGAAATCGACCGACTTTCAAGGGAATATTACTATGCTGATCACATGAATGCAATACTTGGTATATACACTGATTTAGATGAATTCACTGATTTGCAATGTGATTACGTAGAAACCTCGGAAAAATGTGAACATCTTGAAAAAGAGCTTTCAAAAAGTAGAACAATGTCACAGAGTTTTGAAGCACTTCAGAAACATGCGATTAATCTTGAACTTGATTTACAACAGTGTAAAGAAAAGATAAAAAATGACAAATCTTTCAAAGAAAATCAGTCCATATGTATTTCTGAAAAGAACCGTGAACAGAGAATTTGAAAATTCAAGACTTGAAAGCTCAATTACAAGACAAAGGAATTGCAATAAGTGAGTTGAAAAAACTCATAGAAAAGTTGAAAGGAAAATCTGTGGAAACTAAGTTTGAAAAATCATTGGTTATTCGACAACCGAATGCTTTTAAAAGTCAAAGACAATCCATTTTAGGTAAACCAGCTATTTTCGGATTTCAGACTCTCTTGCAAAGAAAGATTTCCTTAAGTCAAAGCCATTTACCACACAAAAATGTGTTTAAAGATTATCAAAACCAGCTCACTGCACAGATTTTGCCTCAGAAATATGTTGCCAATTGTCAAGAACACAAATGTGATTGCACCAGGAATGTATAAAGTGCACACAAAGCCTAATCAAACTAGAACACCTCAGTTGCATCAAGACATTAGGAAACCAACAATCGCGTGTCGTTTCTCAACAAAGTAATTCTCAATACTAGTGGTTAGCAGGCCACAGCTAAGAGCAATCATCTGTAAGATAAGTCATGTCTACACAATAGTCCAAGGAAGAAGCAAGAAGTAAAGACCACCGTAGGAAGTTTAGTTCTCAAAAAAAACCGTCTGTAACTGCGTGTAATTAACGATGTTGAATCTAAGACCTCTAATGTTAACTTTTTTGAGTTACACGTGGAAAGGTGTGTGCTGAAAGACAATCAATGATTTGTGTGTTTTCTACATTATACAATGGCATGAAATCTAGTACTAGGCAAACCAATGGCTGTGCCAATTAGTACTAGAAAACATAAGCATACAATTGACCAATCTGTGGCACACATCCAGTAAGAAAACCTTTGCAACAGACTCCACTGTCGAAGAATCTAGAAACATACTAGGGAAGTTAATGAGTACGTTAGTAAAGGCATGTAGTTGGTCGTATCCTAAGTATACACCACACGGATACAATTGGAAACCTAAGTCTCAAAAAGGAAATGTTAACCCAAACGTTAGTATGCCTCTAGGAAATGCATCTAGAACTGCTAATATTTTGGAACATAAGACTCATAGGTGTTCCACTGTGTCCAATACTCCATCGTCTTCTAATGCCTTTGTTGCAGCTCGTCCGAGATAGTTCTATTCAACGTAGACTCTGGGTGCTCAAAGCACATGACCGGAAATCAGAAACTTCTAAACTAATTTTGTTGGATAAATTTCTGGCAACGGAGTGAAGTTGGAAATTGATCAAATTGCACCAATTCTTGGCTATGTGAATCTGGTTCAAGGAACGATTACGATCAAAGGTTTATTTATTCGAAGGGCTCAATCCAACAATTTATTCCTTGTGTTGTCATTCTGAGATGCGGATTTGGAAGTTGCTTCGGAAGTCTACATGTTATATCCGTGATTTGAAGGGAAATGATCTTCTCACAGGTTCTCGTGGCACAGATTTGTATTCCATTTCTCTGCAAGACTCAACAACTCCCAATCCAATTTGCTTAATGGCTAAAGCGACATCGTCTCAAGCATGGTTATGGCATCGTCGTCTATCTCATTTAAACTTCGACACCATCAACTTGCTTTCAAAGAATAATATTGTGAATGGCCTTCCAAAGCTGAAATTCGTCAAAGATCATATGTGTTCTTCTTGTGAGCTGGGGAAAGCAAAAAGAAAGTCTTTTCACACTAAGACTACCCCGAGCTCAAAAAGACGGTTACAACTTCTACACATGGACTTATGTGGTCCAATGCGGGTAGAAAGCATTAATGGAAAGAAATATGTTCTCGTAATTGTTGATGACTACTCCCGATATACCTGGACTCACTTCTTGAGGTCCAAAGATGAAACACCTGGAGTTCTCATTGATTTCCTCACACTCGTCCAAAGAGGACTTCATGCTCAAGTTACAACAGTTCGAACTGACAAAGGCACGGAATTTCTTAATAAAACTCTTCATGCATACTTTGCAAAAGAGGGAATAAGACACGAAACGTCAACTGCTCGAACACCTGAACAAAACGGCGTTGTCGAAAGACGGAACCGTACTCTTGTTGAGGCTGCTCGAACAATGCTAAGCGCCGCTAAAGTTCCTTTGTTCTTCTGGGCTGAAGCAATTGCAACAGCATGTTTTACTCAAAACCGTTCACTTGTAATTCCTCGACATGAGAAAACACCTTACCATATCATCAATGCCCGAAAACCGTCAGTCAAGTTCTTTCACATCTTTGGTTCTCTTTGCTACATCGTCAGAGATGGTGAAAATCTTGATAAAATGAAGGAAAAAGGTGATGCATGTATTTTTAGTTGAGGTATTCTACTCAGTCCAAAGGCTTCATAAGTATTTAACAAGAGAACAAGAATGATAGTTGAAACAATCATGTTATCTTTGACGAATTGCCACAAATAGGCGTCATGATCACTCATTTGTTTTTGACCCGTCCACAATGTCCAACAACGGCAACTTGAACAAGACAGTTTTATCACAGTCCCCGGTCCACAAAGTACTAGAAAAATGTTCCTCACATATGCTGAGATAGAAACAACGTCAAATGAGCTGTAATTATTATAAAGTCCCGATGTTTCAAGTGAATTACTCAATGGAATTCTCCTGTTTGTCAAAGTCTTCAGCTGTACATGCTGCTGATAATCCCGATAAAGACAACAACATAACACAACACACACTTCAATAACAACTGATGTTGCAGATCCACCTCCAATAAACATTCATTCACACATCAAACTCCAACTCAATACCAACTTGTCAGTTTTTGCCCCCCACCTGATATACATTATCAAGCAGAAACAATACAGAAAATGCACATTTTTACGATGATGAATTCATCAACATCTTCATACCCGGTACAAGAAACAAGGGGATACATACGTCCCACATCATGTGATCCGTCCAAACATGCATACTTTCTTATCACACCATCCCCTCCAACACAATGTTGGCCAAAAGATCATCCATTAGAACACGTCATTGGAACTCCTTCTCAATCAGTTAGAACAGACGTCATCTAGAAACAGGTTGGAATTTGGCGAGATATGATATGTTCGCACTCACCGGATCCCGAACCGAACCAAAGAACATCCAAGAATCCATGGCGATTCTGCATGAGATTGAATCAATGCAAGAAGAACTTCAACAGTTTGATCGATTAGATGTATTGGAATTAACGACAGATCCACCTTTGCCAAAAAATGTCATTAACCATAAAGTGGCTCTGGAAAAACAAACGTGATGAAGGAAAATACTGTCATTCGCAAAAAATCTCGTCTTGTGGCTAAGGGATATGCTCAAAAGGAAGGAATTGAATTCGAAGAGTCATTTGCACCAGTTGCTCGGTTGGAAGCTGTACGGGATATTCATTGCGTCATGCCTGCACACAAATCATTTAACAGTTTACCAAATGGGACGTAAAAACAAACAATTCTATTACGGACCCCTGAAGGAGAAGTGTAGCGTAAACCAACCAGATGGATTGTTGACCCATATCATCCTGACCAATTTTACCGTCTCAATAAAGCATTATATGGTCTCAAACAAGCACCAAGAGCGTGGTATGATGAACTCTTCCAACTCCCTGTATCTCCGAAGGATTCTCAAAAGGATCTAATGATCCAACTCTGTTCAAAACTAAACATAGGGGAAGACATACTGCTTGTGGCAAATTACATTGATGATATAATTTTGGTTATACGACCCAAAACTTCAAAACATTTGGAAAACTAATGTACAACCAAGTTTGATATGTCTATGATGGGGGAGCTGATAAATTCTTTTTAGGAATTCATATCCACCGAATCCCCTCGTGGTATCTTTATAACCAAGCTAATATGCTCCAGAGATACTTAAAAGCAGTATGACTCATGTGATAGCATTAGTACTCCAATGGGCTACAAAACACCTTGATGCTAACTTGAGTGGTGAAATGTCTGGTCACCAAACGTAATATTCGTAGTTATGGTCAGAGCACTCATGTACCTAACAGCAAGTAGTCAGATATTGTTGACATGCAACATGTTTATGTGAGCTCCCTATCAAGCAAAACCGACTGAGAAACATCTCACTATGGTAAAACGGATCTTTCGATACCTTAAAGACTCCATTAATATGGGTCTCTGGTATCCAAAGGACACCGGTTTCGAACTAACTGCTTTTTCAGATTCAGAACACGCGGGCTGTCTCGATTTACGTAAGAGTACATCTGGTGGCATACAATTTCTATGTGTTGATAATTTAGTCCATTTTGGTCATACCGAAAAATCAGGACTAACCTCAATGTCAATAGCAGAAGCTGATATGTGTCTTTATCTGCGTGTTGCGCACAGAGTACATATGGTTGAGAACTCACGTTACAGATTATGGCCTTCCACAATTGAGATAAAATACCTATGTTATTGTGAACTCAAAGGCAGCCCCATAACCATCTCGTAAACAATCCAGTCCACATTCCCATACCAAGCACATCCGATGTCATGATATCACTTCATAAAGGAACAGGTTAAAAAGGGTATTGTTGAATTATTCTTTGTCCAAACTGAATACCAGTTAGCTGATCTTGTTCACATAAAGCTTTATCGAAAGATAGTTTAAGTACTTGTCAACGACACGTAGATATGTTTGACTCCAGTATGAACTGGAGGTTCTGGCAATTGAATCAGCTTGTCCAACAAACAGTGCAAATTGATAAATATTTTTATTCTCTTCTTTATTTTTTATTTTATAAAATTTTTTGGAAAAGAAATACAAAAATATAAAACCAACAAAAAGAAAATAGAAAAATATAAAACCTAGAAAAACAAAATAAAAATCAGAAAAACCCGCGATTAAGTATAAACCAACAAGAAGAAACAGAAAAGACAAGGAAAAACAGTTTAAAAAAATAACAAAAACGATGAGAAGATAAGGACCCCCCAAAAAATGTAAAACGAAAAAATAACTAAAAGAAAAACCTCAAAAATGGGAAAAACAAAGATGACTAACATCCAGAAGAACGTAGCGCACCTTTAGCACCACCAGCACTCATCCCCCCCCGTCCCCCGCCCCACTGGCCCCACCTCCCCTGTTTCCCCACCGGTACCCCCTCCTATAGCCCCCACGTCGCCCCCGCTCCATCCCCCCACCGAACGACCTCACCAAACACTTAGTACCCGCCCTCCATCCCGCTATCCCCCCTACCCTCCTCGCTCGCACGCCCCGAGACCCTTCCCACGTAGGAGCCTACACCCACCAACCCCCCACTCCTCCCCCTACCATACCCCCCCCCCCCACGCCGCCCCACCCCTCCGCCCTCCGACTCACCCCATCTCCTCTCTCCCCGTTCCCCAACTCACCCAGCCCGCCCCCCCCTACCACCCCTCAGCCCTTGGAGGCGACATACAAAAAATACCAACAAGATCTTCTCGACATGTCTCTTGGAATCGATACCAATTCCGTACCTAGAAATGTCATGATTTAACATCGACACGGGCGTGTAAATAAAGTACGAGCGAGAGTTCAAACCTTTCAAAAACCAATTCATATCCTAAAATTTTCTCAATGACTTTAGTACTTTTCAGTGCATAACTCGTCCCTTCTGTAATAGGGAAGTGTACGCTTAGTGCCTATACTCTAAAAAGAAGAGAAGTCTTCTATCATAGTTATTAAAATCGTTGAACACATATTTCAAAAAAAACTTAAATGTCAAAATTGGTCTAACAATATAATTTGTGGAATATTTTTTATTCCAAAAAAAGTATTATTTGATGAAATTGGTGTGTTCAAACACTCCCTTTCCTCGAATAATATATCTGAGGGGGCGCTTTTAAAACAAAGCCTTTTAATGTGTTGGGTACATCCTCATAAATGACCATTTTAATGTATCAAACACATTTGTAAAATTAAAATGTGGAAACTTATAATGTCAATTATAATATAAATTTTGTTCACTAAGGCATCTCACTCTGTCTTCAACATAGTGGGTGTCGAAATCAATTTTTCATTCCAATTTGCAAGTTATAAAATAAAATATTGGTATCCACATATACTTGTTGAAGGTGAGCAATACGTGAAAATGTAATTCATGCAATATTGTCCGTATATTTTCTCCCCATGGAATTATTCATGTCAAATTTTTAATAAATGGTAGTTCAAATACTAAGTGTTTTAATAATTAAAAATAAGAGGAGAAAATGTGATTTAAAACTATGTATAGACGAAGTGATCTTTAAGACTCTAAGTGCATTAACTCTTTCCTCCATGTGCGAAACAATTTTGAATATCGATGCACATGAGTAGGGGGAGTAAATTGAAAAATCACAATGTCCGAAAATGGTTTACATGGTTCTATACCCAACAACCTATTAATTTCACGACGATTCTGAAGTCATAAGGTGGTTAGGTTAGGTATAAGTCCTACGATCCAACCAGAACCGGAGGGATCTACCCAAGGACACTCCATAGTTAGAAATAGCAGTCCTTAGGTATGATTGGAGAAGAATGTGTATAAGGGAAAAATGCCGACTAAGATTGAGCTAACACTGGAACAATCACAACAAGGTGTTAGTAATGACGTCTTGGTAAGCATTGAAGGGGTTGAAGAATGAAAAAGAAATGTATGGATAAAGGGTGAAAAGAAAGAAGCCCTCCTTACACCTTAGGCAGAAACCGGGTCAATACATAATCTATCAAAATCACAAAGATGATTGTTGATATTGAAGACGACATCATGGACCCAGTGATGCAATGCACAACCCTTCCCAGCCATTCGGGTTTCTCTCAAAAGAAACTTGTCTCATTTGTCACGGAGATACACACGTTATCTATTGACATCTCACTCCGAGATTGTTGATATTGAATAGGTGGCAGTCTGCTCCAGCCTCCGATTACTAAAACCAAAAGTGCACAAATCGAGTCTAGAGCCAAGAAGAGATCAAATTATAAATCTCATTAGGACACAATGTCAAAATACACTTGTTGAACACCATAAAGTTCACAAGTTGTAACAAAGAGTCCTACGCATTATCCTTGAGATCTTGCCAGAACATCCGAGTGATACTTAAGTATTCACAGTGAAGATGGAAATCCTGCTTGAGCCAACATCAAACAAGCTCTTGGTAGGTGACTTGCAAGATTCTATATGAATCAAGCTTGTGATAACTGGATATCAATTTTGGTCCAGTAAATGAATTGACGACTTAATCAGAAAGATAGTAACTATCTGATTCACTCTTACCGTGTTGTCTGCTTTGAGACGTTCCGGTAATGAGAACTAGCAAGCATGGTGAATCTAATACATCTGTGTTAGAAGATCCTACGCTTTGAGCTGGAAACCCTGTCAAGGAGATTCTTTGAATCTACCTGATCACAGGTATAGTATTTATACTATAAAACGGGAAACCGGAGGTTAATGCAACCGAAGTCAAGATGAATGACAAAGCCATATTCATCTTTTATTGCTAACTGTCTTATTTCAGGTTTAGATGACGGTGTTGCAGCCTCATTCCAGTGAAGTCGGATTCATAAACCACATGCTCATACTCAAGCTTTCAAAGTCAATCGTTCAACATCAAGATCGTTGATTCTAAACTTCCCAACCATCAAAGAGCCTCAAAGTCAAATAAAGAATAGTCTATTTGGGGAAGATTGTTAGACTTATAATCATATATGTCAAACAAGAATGTAACAAGTATGAGCATGTTGGTCAAGAGCACAAGTTGATCAAGGAAGTCAAATCAAGATGATTCAAATCAAGGAGATGATGCAAGATAACGATCTCAAGAACTCAAAGTCAAAAGATAAAGGCTCAAGATCAAGATCACAAAGCATGAATGAACAAAGCCATTACAAACAAGACAAGACCAAAACAAGGCAAAGCATAAACGTCAAAAGTCATATCTTCAATGTCAGGGGAGACAATGATAAATCAAAGCAAACTCCTACAAGAATGTCATCGGTGGTACGAAGGAGTTTGAAGAAAGAGACCTCAACATTAGGGGAGATTGTTAGCCTTTATTTTATTAAGTCAAACAAGAATGTTATCGGTCTTATAAAGTCAAACTAGGTCTTGTATTGTAATAGGCTAGTCGGGTTCAACGGGCTTGGATTGTAATCTAATATTGTCTGTGTTTCGGGCTCAAAGCCCAAGTTTAGCCAAGCCCGACCCAAGTAGAAAAGCCCACATGCCACTTATGGCTCAAGGGTATAAGAGAAACCCTCTCCACACATGTAGAGGGTGTTGGTTGCATTTTCTTACACTTGTAACTCACCTTTCTCTCTCTAATCTAACATTCCTAGTTCTTTCTTCTCTTCCTTTCTTTTCTTCTTATAACCGGCTCACTTTAGAGCTTATTTGGGTTTGCTTGTTAGTTGTGAAAGGATTATTACAAGACTAACATGAACTTTTCGCTCCCGGCAATTATTATATCTTAGGTGAATGTGCTTATTTCGAATTTCAACCATGGATCAACGTTTTGCAAAATTTATATGCTTCACGTTCCACCCAAGAATAATGAGTTTGAAGGCGAGATCATCCCATGTAGCGACTTTCGTCTCGGCACATCCCAACCTTACGGCTAAGTGACCAGGCTTTTGACACCCCACAAAGACTAGTATCGGGACTCACAGACCTTCGATTTCAAAGATTCTTAGGTTTCCCGTTTATACATAAAATCACAACTTAAAACGAAATAGTCTTAGTTCAAAAGCATATTTAAATTTAAGAAAAAGAGATTTTCTCTATATTTATTAATTCACGTTTACTACACTTAATATAATTATACATCCATTAAACTAATGAAATCATCGACCTTTTAGAAGGCTGCAACATCGGTTGTGAGCCGGCAAGATGCAACAAACTTTTATCAGTCTCGGATAATTACTATGTGCCTTATTTAGAAGACTGCAACATCGGTTGTGAGCCGGCAAGATGTAGTAAACTTTTATTAGCCCACAGTTTATTGTTATTATTACCTCATATTTTTTTTCCACTAAACTTTATACCATGATATATAGAGAAAATTTCTTTTTGGAAAATTTAAGTATAAATTTGAACTAAGACAAAAAATGTTATTGACTACATTTCAAAAATTGTTGATTTAAGTTTAATTTTCAAAAATAGCACGTATTATTACTTATGAGCTTGTAAGATTTCCAACTAATCCTTGTTTAGCATCTAACTCATACTTAACTCTATCATTTTTCGTTCTTCGCAACTTTAAAATCTCTAATAAAAAGATCCGTGAATGCTTAGTCTAAAAGTTAAGGAACAAGCTAGAGCTCAACATGCTTGATTGAGTCAAAATTTATTCTTATTCTACCCAGCAGGAAAGTCAAAATTGTGACAAAACACTTATTTTATTTTTAAAAATTTTTAAATTTTTAAATTTTTTTGGTATTTTGGTGGTAAAAACCGGATTATGTGAAAACACGGTTGCAGGCACAATCAAATCGATAAATCCCCCCCCCCCTCATACTAGAACTAAACATTGCCCTCAATGTTTTAAGAAGGGTCTCTACGTAAACCTAAAGCCGTTTATTAAGTATGCTCAAAGATAAACGTTAGTTGATAAGATTTGGATATTAGATTCCTAAAATGAAGCTGAGGATGTGAAGCTCGAGTGATCGAAGGACAAAACCACGAGCACGAGAGGCTTCAAAAATCCAGGACAATCCTGGACATACAACAAAAACACAAAACATAGGAAATGGAAGAGGCGAGCCCTCTCACAATACACTTGTTCGTTACTACTATATAATTATATTAGAATAAGCATGGGTTGCCACCCACGAAGCGCTTATTTTTGTTAACCGAGTCTTGAGCCTGACTCGATCCCCCATACTTGAGTTGGTCAAGGGGGTTAGAAATGGAGACACGGAACATCCAAAACACGGATGTCCGCTCCATGAATCAACATCGGGCTTTTATGATGAAAAAGCTTGGAAGCTTTAAAGCCCCGATGTGATGAAGAAGGAGGAGATTTCTCCTTTGAAGCAAGAACACC
>BQNB010051147.1:0-41149 GCA_026074375.1 Tanacetum coccineum
TTAGTACTGCCAGAACTAACTATTACTACCAGACTTAACTGTTATACTACCAGTATTAAGTCTTTTATAATCTATTTCCCAACAGGATTCATCAACTTTCGGTGAAGTTGGATCGTCGGCTAGAGCAAGGAAAGCATCAGTTTCTTCTAGAAGTAGAAAATCACTATCCCCGAAAGGAGTGAGAGTCGGAGAAGAATTTGAAACTATCGGGTCATATTCGGGAGTGGGATTGCCACTCGCAATCACGTCTGAAAATCCTAGAACTTCCTGAGAATACTCCTCACAAGCTAATTCAACAACGTCGATTCGGTTCGCCGTCATATCATTATAATTAACCGAGTATCTCGAAGTTTGATCAAGATTGTAAGTAATGGCCTCATTGTCTACTCGAAGGGTTAATTCACCTTCGTACACGTCTATCAAAGCACGACTGGTCTTAAGAAAACACCTCCCAAGAATTAAAGGTACTCGAGGGTCTGGTTCAAAATCTACTACCACGAAGTCGGCTGGAAACTGGAATACACCAACTTTAACGTTGACATCTTTAGCAATACCAATCGGTCGTGAGATCGAACGGTCCGCTAGTTCTAGTGTCATGCACGTCGGAGTTAGGTTTGGAAGGTTAAGCTTTTTCCACACGGAAAATGGCATGAGATTTATGCTTGCGCCAAGATCGGCCAAGGCTAAGCACTCATCCATTCTGGGAAATTTACATGGAATAAGGAATCTGCCAGGGTCACCAAGTTTTTCGGGTAACTTGTTAAGTATGACCGCCGAGCAATGTTCGTTCAAAGGGGTTCTAGCCATCTCACTAAGCTTTTCTTTATTTCCGATTAAGGCTTTAAGAGTTGAAGCAAACTTGGGCATTAGAGTCAAAGCATCCATGAAACTAATTTCGAAACTCATATCTTTGAAGATTTCGTAGAATTTCTCTTTTTGTTCGTTAGCATTTTCACGGTGCTTCTCATCATTTCGCCTTGAAGGATAAGGAATTGACGGTTTCTGGTTAGGCATCGGTGCACTAACTGGAGCATCAACTGGCTCAGAAACTGGATTTTGGTTTTCAACTGGGACAACCGGAGGTTGGACGTCTTCGGTAATTCCGTTATTAGTAGGAAAAATCGTGTCCTTTGTCACCTCGGTTCTACGTTCTGCTACTCTAAGAGAAGAAGTAGGAATCGTAGGTCCTTGATAAGCAATACCACTTCTGGTAGTAATACCCTTCAAGTCTTCCTTCGGGTTAGTAACGGTGTTACTTGGAAGAGAACCTGAATTCGAAGATGAAGCGGTATTGGAATTTACGAACTTAGAAAGCATTTCCGTTAAATTTGTCATCTGGTTTTGTAAACCTTGGCCTTGATTTTGCATATTTCTTAATACAACATCATTAGCCTTGACATAATTCTCAAAATCGGTCTTTGAAACACCTTGCATTTGCTGAGCAGGAGCTTGATAAGGTTGAGCTTGGTAAACTGGTGGTTGACTAGTCGGAGGTTGATACACTTGTCCTTAGTAGAAGTTATTTCCACTGTTTTGATTGAAATTGGTTCCTCCATTTTGGTTAAAATTATTTCCTTGATTGAAACGATTTTGATTATTTTGAATCGGAGGAAAACCAGGAGGTCGGATTTGGTTTGCAACCATCGGAGGTCTAGAATTTGTATTTCCTTGATTAAAATTGGCTGCCGCAGCTTGTGAAACGTACTCTTAAATGTTGTCTCGATTAACATTGCCATCGGTGGCTGGACAGTTTTGTAGGATCCCGATTAACCCTTCACTTGATATCATACAACATGAATCGAACTAGAAAAAAGATAAAGAGAGTTGATCTTTTAGAAAGAGAAAGAGGAGAGAGAGTTGAGAGAGAATAGAAAGAAAATGTAATGTTATATTATGAAATCTCTCACCTTTTCACAAGAGGAAAAGGTTTATATACCCCGTCACATTAAAGGTACGCGCGGGATATTTAACTAGGATCCGGGCTCGGGTTTTGCTTAGGATTAAACCCGAAACATATACAATATTAGATTAACTATCGAGCCCGATTCCCGATACTTTCCCATTACAACGTTAACTAATTGATTGACCGAGACTAAAATACATAATGAACGAACTTCATGTTCGACTCAATATTTTGAGGCTAACAATCTCCCCCGAAGTGAGTTCATTGATGACACTCCTTCATGAGATCAATGAGATTGTTTTTGTCGTTAAGCTCATGTGGTCTTGGTCTTTCTCTTTGTTTTTTGTTGTAGGCTTGTTCCTTCATGCTTTGCGATCTTGACTTTGAGCCTTTGTCATTGTCTTTATCGTTTATGCCATCTTGCGATCTTGTGTCTTTGACCAACATTCTCATACTATGCCTTATCTTGAAAGCTTCAAATCAGAGTTAGCGGAAGTCTTTGTCTTTAAATCTTGAGCTTTCATGATTGATTGTCTTTGTAGAATGAGCATGAATATGTGGTAATGAATCGACTTTGGTTGATTGGGATACCGTCACCACCGTTTTAACCTGCAGGTTTACGTTAGTGATAATCGAGAAAATTGATTTGAAAATCAATCGACGTATTACTTGTAAAAGCGTTTTTGTAACACATCGAGAGTTTTAAGCTTTTTATCAAATTATACAACGTCAAATTCATTTATGGACCAAATCGATTTCAGTTGTTCCACAAGTTTGATTCATATAGGATTCGCGCAAGTCACCTACCAAAGAGCTTGTTTGATGCTGAATCAAGCAGGATTTCCATCATCATTGTGAATTCAAAAAAAGTATCACTCTGATTGTTCTTGGCAAATATCAAGGATATTAGTATGACTCTTGTTAACAGCTTGTGAATTTGTTGATGTTCAACAAGTGTTTGAAATGGAATGTGTCCTAACGAGATTTAGATTGATCTTTTGGCTCTAGACTGGATTAGTGCATTTTGGTTTTAGTACTCGGAGGCTTGATCAGATTGCCACCTATTCAATATTAACGATCTCAGAATGAGATGTCAATAGATAACGTGTGTATCTCCGTGACAAATGAGACAAGTTTCTGTTGAGAGAAACCCGAATGGTTGGGAAGGGTTGTGCATTGCATCACTGGGTCCATGATGTCGTTTTCAATGTCAGCAATCAACTTGTGATTCTGACAGCATATGTATTGACCCGGTTTCTGCCTTAAGTTGTGTGGAGGGCTTCTTTCTTTAGACCCTTTACTCACTATTACATTTTTTTTCATTCTTCAACGCTTCAATGCTTACAAACGTCATTACTAACACCTTGTTGTGATTGTTCCAGTGTTAGCTCAATCTTAGTCGGCATTATTCCCATATACATTCATCTCCAATCATACCTAAGGACTGCTATTTCTAACTTTGGATTATCCTTGGGTAGATCCTCCGGTTCTGGTTGGATCATAGGATTGATTCCTAACCTAACCACCTTATGACTTCAGATTCGTCGTGAAATTAAGATGTTGTTGGGTATAAGATCGAACCATAAAACCTTTTCTTCAGCACATTGAGTCGAATAGATCATATTTTAATTACATTTTCTCCCCTTATTTTAAATAATAAACACTTAGTTTTTGAAATACCTTGTGATTAAAATATGTCTTGAAAATTCTGTGGTGAGAAATCTATGGTCAGCATTGGACGGAATGGTTTGGACACTTTTTTGATAATGTTTTGAATACATAAGAATGGTCGTTGATGATGTATCCAAGAACATTAAAACTTTGTTTTTCGAAAAACTCCCCCTCAAAAATAAGACCAATTGAGAAATTGTTGTCTTTTTAAAACATTGTGAGGGTTGGAGTGTTGAACACATAATTTTGAAAGATTATGAATTGTCATTGATAAATTCTTGAAAAATTGTGTTCAACTTTTTGAAAAACCAAATGTTAGAGGACTTCTCTTCTAACGCTAAGGGTAAGCGCACTGAAATGTACACTTTCCTTTTTCTTGAGCTAAAAACATTGAATGTCTTGTAAGAACAGCTCAAGACCGAGAAACGTTAACTTTCTCGTTGTGAGGATAAGTTATAAACCTTCCTTTATATGAAGTTCGGGTTATGTACTAACATTTGCACATAAGCCATTTAGAAAACTAGAAATGACATGTTTTGAAACTATTTGAAAACTCTCGCTCGAACTTCATTTATACACCCATGTCAATGTTAATCGACATTTCTAAGCACATAAATGTTATCGATTCCAAGAGACATGTCGAGAAGAATCTTTTTGGAAATTTTTTGTTTTTCTGATTTTGAATTTATATATATATATATACATGTTGTCCTCAGCATTGCTATATGATGGTGGAATAGTAATTCCAACTCTTGTCGTGATGTAGCTGTCTTGACTGCTAGAGGAACAACTTTTGGAACCAACTTTGAACTTGACGGTTCATTGCTGTGGTCGTGAATTCCGAGTTCTGAACGGTTATGATCAGAAGTCATTTAATGAAGAACGAGGCTTGAACTGCGTTGATCAAACGTCATGTGAACATTGAGGAACGGGGCCTGAAGTGTTATTTTCAGCAGACACCATTAGATGTAGCTCATCTTTTGTGAAACCATTCTGGCACTGGTTTCTTAGATATCAACATTTTCTGCAACCACACTCTGAGATTTTCCTGCTTTGCATTGTATAGTGCATCTGCATTTAAGTCAATTCTTTGTTGCTTTTGACCATTGAATGATGTACCTGCACTTAAACCCAGAGTTTGTTTGCATGCATGAATATGAGGGATATCTACATTTGAACCATGTGTGGGTTCATTTTCAACCTTGCCCGTGCAAGAGTTGAGTAGCTTTCCAGTTGGAACCCACCTAAGACAAACAGTCTTGAGAATTCTACCCGTTGGTTGCCACCTAAGACAAGATCTAGGAGTCCTTGTTTTCTCAGGGACAGTGGTAGTCTTTTTGTGTGAAAACCTATGTCCTTTGGGGATCAGTCTTTCTGGTTTCTTAGATTCACTTGTCTTTTCAACGGGCACATATCTCTTTGTTGTGTTATGGGATTTTGCGTCCTTATTCTGTGCAGAAGCACGAGGATTTAACTTTGAGAGGTATTCTAAGACGCATTCATCATGATTTGCAGTGTAAAGGCACTTTTTGCATGTAGGACATTGCAAGTCATTGAACTTCAAGAAAGGCTTTTGTTTCCTATGTTCTCCTAATGTGAACCATCTTGTTTTTAAAACCCCGACTACTCATTGATGCTTGCCAATTCCTAGTTTTGGTTTAGCAACCATTAGCTGTTTGGGTAATCTAGAAAGGATCAATTCAATTACTAGGGTTTCCATTCACATCTTTGTCTTTCTGAAGTTGTGACTTTTCTTAGCTTTCTTCTAGGTAGTAGTTATGAACACAGTTATTGAGGCCTACAAATTCTTTAGGTGACTGAAATGAAACATGCTTTGGGTTATTCCTAGAGGGGCCCGTTCAATTACCCCCCCAAAATTTTTTTGGGGTATGGTTTTTTCGAACTGCTTGTTTTTCTATTCTGAGGCAAATTATGTTGAGTGACTTGTTTAAACAAACCATCACGACCACATTAGTTTTATTAACCGACTGTTTCGTTTGAAAACTTCTCATTTCTTTTTTGTTCTTCTTTAGGAGAATTTGAAAAAGGAGTCAGTTTTCCTAAAACTAATGGTTTTGGAATCCGTTGAGCATTTGGTTGTCGAACAACAGTTGGTTTATTCTAACTGTGTTTTCCACATACTTTCCATTTACTTTTATCAATGAGTTTCTTATAAACCTCCCTTATTGCTATGTTCTTGTCTTGCATTTGAGCTTTCAAATCCTGTATTTCATGATATTGTTCACGTTCTTTTCGAAATACATTTGATCCATTTTCTTTGCAAACTGAGTTGTTTTTCATGTGTTCTTTACATTGTTGTAAAGCAAGTTCAAGAGAAATCGAGTGTTTTTCAAGTTTAGAAAAACTTTTTAACAAATTATTATGAACTTCTTGTAACAGATTTCGATTGTTTCGAAAGCTGTATTGCAAGGACATTCAAGTCTTTGATTTATGAAGATATAAGCATTGTAATTCAGTATGAGCATTTAAATCAGACAGAGAATGCAATACAAAACATGTAACATCTTTAGGACACACACTCTTCGAGAAGTAGATCATAAATGTTTGAAAAATCAGCCTTTTTAGATTCAAGTTTTTGTTCAACCTCTTTTTAAGGGATTTACGTACTCATCAATCTTCATGCATTTCTCGTTTTATGTTCATGTTCAAAAACGAAAAACATTTCATTTTGTGATTCTTTATGGAAAGCAGGCAGTAATAAGGTTTTTACTCAAAACTTCCCATATCTTTAGCAGTTGGCACCCGAAAATAATCAAGTATGTTTTTAAACAAGCCTGATCACAAATCGTTCTAAAAATGATTGATGTTAAATGTCAGTCTGTTAATAACTTTTCTACTTTTCCTAATGGATTCGAAACGGGTAGAAAGGCAAACATTTTTAGGCATGTTTGGTTTTGTTCTAACAAATGGTTTTCTCCAATATTGTCTTCCTAGACTTCATTTTCCGCGTTCAAATGATAAAAGATATCCTCGGAGGGGCCTTTAAAAATATCATAAAAGACACTATTTCTGATTAGTCGTAATCATATGGTTTCTTCTTTGTTCTGTATTCAAATTTTGATTACTCTCATTTTCAAGAGTCATCGTCTCTTCCCTTTTCAGGGGGCAAATCTGTTTGCAGGATCAGAAGTATCATATGGGATCTCATACAAACAGGGCTTCTCAGATTGAGCTTTCTTGAGGTACCTTGGATGGCATAAGGTTCAGTCTCCTCAATTATATGTCGCACATTTGGTAACATATGAATGGTCTGATTTGACTGATACGAGTATAAACAATTTGTTCAAAAACTTTAACTGTTTGTCATTATAATTCTCTTGTCAATATCTTTGTCATTCTTTTACCTTTAAATCGAACTTGACCTTTGTGTTCTCTTTGAGATAACCTTCTAGTTCGTGAACCTTGGTTTAAAGGACTCTTCTTTGACTAATTCATCGTGTTTCTGATTGAGAACTGAAATTTCATAGGCTTTAGTTTTCAAACCTTCTTTAATTTCAATGTCTTTTAAAGCTAATAGTCCTAGAGTTTCATTTAACTTTGTTTGAAGGAAATTCATAATCAATCGTCCGGTCAATTAAACAGGCTTTGGTACTTCTCAAACTCATTTGTTTGTTCTGAAGTCAATCAGACAAACTATCTGACAACTAGTTGCCTCCCATAGAGCAACTCACTCTGTCTAATCAAGGTTAGTTCTGCACTCCTTAGTTCTTGATGTCAATCATGCGTTTGCTTCTTTTAATTGCTTTAAATCGGTTTTGTTTTTCACTCGTATCAGAGTTAAATTTGCAATTTAATTAGCAAGCGCAGACGTCATAAGGACATTCTGACAGGATTTTTTCTCAGAATGATTTCTTTCATTGGCAAACAATTATTTTCATCATCTGTTTTGTAACTGTTCAATGGCGTATCAAGTAGAACTTGATTTTGCAGGTAAGACTTCCTTATCTTTTCATGAAAACGTATTGTGATTTAATCCCTGCTTATCTATCTCTTCATCTGATACAATCCCACTGCTTGTTTCATCTCCTGAACCTGTAACCGATGATTGAATCTCTTGAACCTTGCACTGTTGAATCTGCAACTGTCTTTCACTCAACTTTTTCAACGTCATCTTAAGCTCTTGCTCATGACTTGATCTTTCTATTATACATTGCTCAATGGAGTTCATGTTCTGGATGATTGTTTCCTTGAATGTTTGAGCTGTCATTTTAGTGTAATCTCTGAAGTTTTCTCTTACTTCTCGATTTGATGAAAAAGATCTTGAATAAATATCGAGAGGCTTTAACAAGTCAGAGTTAATGAAACCTGTTCAAACCTGTACTTGATCACCACTAGAGCGGATTTGGAATCCATCTCGTGAAGTGTTTCTGCATTGAGAAGTGTTTCTAAGTTATTCATGTGTTGAGATAACTGAAACTTGAAGGTTCTGACACTATCACCAAAGAGTTGTGCAAAAGCTTGTTGATACAATAGACAACCAGAGAAAGTCTGTCTTTCGAGAAGTTGAGTGGTTGATTTAAGTGCATTCAATTTGTTCAAGGAGTTTTCTTTGAAAATCTTTGCTTGCATCTGCAGTTTCTGTATCTCTGGTTCCTCTAAAACTGAACCCGAAGATGAAGTAACCTTTGTTCCCATTTTAACGTGAATTATGAAGTGTGAAAGTTGTTGGATCTTAAGTGGATATGATGTGATTGATGTTGTTGTGGTTATGTATGCAATTCTCGTTCACGGGATTTTACACGTCTATGATTAAAACCGATAAATGATTTAACGGGATTTTACAAAATCAATAGAAAACCGTGAATGAATAATCGATTGTTGTTGAGGTTTGTTTCTTGTATGATTAATGCGGTTTTGGCTTATGGTTTGATGATTTGTTTGGAATTCGGCGCAGTTGGATTATGAAAAAAAAAATTTACCTTATTACCAAAATCTAAATTTGGTGTAAAAATAAGCTAAAAAGGCTATAGAAAAAATTATATTTTACTTAATTTTTCCCGCCAAAAAGTGTCGCTAAAAAGGTGTCGACCGAAAAAAAAATTACGCTATTACCAAAATTTGAATTTGATGTAAAAATAAGTTAAAAAGGCTATATAAAAAATTACATATTACTCAACTTTTTCCGTAAAAAAAGTGTCGCTAAAAAGAGTGTCGTCTGGATACTTTTTTTTTTAAAATCAAACCGCTGCTAGTGTAAGCAAACCGCCGTGTAATAGAATAATCAAACCGCTGCTTCTTTTGACAACTCGCCGTGTATTTAAAATAAACAAACCGCTGCCTAGTCTGACTAACTCGCTATTTGGTAACTCGCCGTTTAGCAACTCGCCGCCTAACTTTTTATAGTAACTCGCCTCCTGAATTAAAATAAGCAAACCGCTGCTAAACCTATTGACAACTCGCCGGCTATGTGAGCAACTCGCCTTTGACCAGCAACTCGCCTTTGATATTTGGCAAACCGCCGGCTGTTTAAACTATTAATTTAATCAAACCGCCATTGACCACTTCCTTAAATTATGGATCTAGTCCCCTTTGTCAGCCAAACCGCCACTTAGAGATTGATATAATAATCAACTCTCCACGGAAGAACCACATTGGATCGATTTAAAGCAATACTAACCAAATAAGCCTTGTAGCCACGAAATAAGCTATGAATATGCAATATAAGTAGATAATATGTAGATTAAGCTTCCCCTTCTGAAATGTATTTATTTATTGTCAAAAAATATGAAGCAACTCTCACTTAGATCACAAAGGAATTCGCTCATTTGAAGCTTATATTTCAAAGTAGAAGCTTGTAAAATCTCATTGTATTAGCAACAAATTCAACTTCCCTTAGCTTTTATAACACGAAAAAGGCAAGATTAAAGCAAACAAAATAATCCCAAAATAAGCTTTGAGCCGTGGGTTTTTAGAACCAAAATAAGCCACGAAATTTGCTAATCAACCACAAGAATCAAACACAAATCCACCCTTGAAGCTCTGATGCCAATTGTAGGATCCCGTAACACTTCACTTCATATATTTAAACACGAAATTAGATCAAGAAAAGAGATGAGGAGATGAGTTGTTCTAGAGAGAGAAAGAAGAGAGAGAGAGATGAGAGAATATAGGAAAAGGAATTAATTTAGAAATGAACAACTTACTCTTTTCTAAATAGAAAAGAGTTTATATACCCCGACACATTAAGTGACGATCGGGATAATTGACTAGGACCCGGGCTCGGGTTTTGCTTGGGATTAAACCCGAAACATATACAATATTAGATTAACTATCGAGCCCCAGATTCCGAGATTTAAAATTCCTACTTACAACATTAACTAATTAAATGACCGAGACTCGTACACGTAATGAACGAACTTCCAGTTCGGCTCAATATTTTGAGGCTAACAGATTAGTTTCTCTTAGGGACCCAATCCTTTTTGGACTTGGGTCTGCCTAGTGGATCTTTGAAAGTAGCACAATTTCTAGGACTTGATCCACCATTGTATTTGGAGACTTTGTGCTAGTAATGTCTTTTTGATCTCCAATTACAACCTGCTGAGGGCTTAACAGCAGTTTCCCTTTTTCCCCCAACAGCACTAATTGCATTTACCTCAGCAGTATTAACTTTTTGATATGAAAAATTTGTTCTAAGTGCTGTTGTTTTATTCAATGACTTTCTAAAAGGTGAAAAAGATTTACAAAAATCACCTTTTAGTCTAGCATTATTCACAATTGGCTTAACAATATTAACTTTCATAGCAGCATTAGTTGGTACTGCCTGACTGTTAAAATTATGTCTAGCAATACTAACATTGTTAGTACCGCTAGCTCTAGCAGTACTAACTGGAATTTTGCCAGTTCTAGTTAGTACTGCTGTAGGAACAAATTGGTTCTTATGATTTACTCTTTGCACATTGTTCCAGATTGGCCTAATTTCCCTTTGACTAGACTTCTTCCTCATCCTATTGTTTAACTCAGCTTGTTTAGCCATCCTTTTTTTCATGGAAATCACAATCTTTAATAAGATGACTAAGACTTCCACATACAAAACATGCTTTTGTAGTAAACCCATATCCCAACCCTTTCTTGTCAACTTTAGGATTTTTACTATGTGTGAATTGATTCTTAACAGTTTCCCTAGGAGTTTTTACTTGCTAATTAGCAAAACTAGGTGTTTCCTATTCTTCTGTTGGTAGAGACACATGCTCATCTTCACTATCTAATTTATACTCCTCAATGATAGGAGCATCAGACCAAACCTTAGGTTGACTAACTACTTTAGGTTCATTGACAGCTGGTTCAGGCAAAGATTCATGTGTTTCATCACTACAATTTGATTCACAAGTATCAAAGTCACTGGTTTGGGTTTCAGATTCACTAGGTTGAGACTGTTTTGGACCATATGTAAATTGTGAGTAATCTATTTCAATATCAGGTCCAGATGACATGTAATTCCCTGTCATGGGTGGGGGTACAGCATGCATTCCTTCTGCTGTAACAAACCTATCATACAAAGGCTGATTTTCTAAATCACCTTCCTTATTCATAAATACACTTTGTAAAACTTCATTTTCATAACTCAAGATGCCATCATATCTGTAATCCCCATAACCAAGCCCAAATTTATCATTAGCACTCATCTGTGTATTTAGCAGTTTACCAAGATTTTTAGAAGAGTTGTGCCATTTTTCTACTTTAGCTTTTAAATCTTCTTTTTCTTTCTCAGCTTCTGCCAATAGTTTCTTATGGTATGTAAGGACATCAGTTTTATCATCTAAGTCTATTTTTATAAACCTTATCTTTTCCTCATACCAAAGTTGACCTTGTTGATGAACAACTAATTGTGCTTCAACTTTCTTTAAAGCTTGAGTATATGCCTTTATTTCTATGCTTGCATCACTAAGTTGTGCTCTTTGTTCATCATACAGTTTTTTAAGTTTAGCATAAGACTCTTTACATTCTTTTGAACAAGAAGTTACCTCTGTGTCTAAGCCTGAACTGCTGCAAGCCATCAAAGCATAATCTTCTTCTTCTTTTGAGTGACTGGTCCAATCAACGCCTTCTCCATCAACAGTCACCAAAGCTTTAGAGTCCTCCTGCTTACCTGATCTTCTCCTATCCTTATTTCCAGAGTTCCAAGCATCTTTCCTCCTACTATCTTGATTTCCCTTGGTTTTGCATTATGAGGAAGTGGTGATGAATATGGAGAGAGAGGTGATGGTGGTGGAGTAGGTAAGGCTAATACTCTCTCAGCAACTTCCTCGGAGAGGAAAGGTGTCGGCGCCTGGGTTCGGATGGACATCCTAGCTATGACGCGATAAGCAATGTATGGGTCCTGGTCAGCTGAATAAGCAACAGCTGCAGGCTCGGCAGGAGCTAAGTGCTCATCATCATCATCTCCTCTGTCAGCAGGATAGTCGGCTGGATCCTCCTCAGGATCTTCCTCGTCATCCTCCTCTAGGTCCTCCTCAGGGTCGGACTCCGGTAGATACCCTGGTGACTGATGAGTGGGTGAGTCAGCAGCAGGCAGTGGCTGCTCCTCAGCCGGGAATACCTCATCGTCTACCGGTAAGAACTCCGGGTAGACAGGCTCCGGAACAAATGGTATGTAGATAGGTGAAGGTGGTGCCTGCTCTGGCTCCTCAGGGCCGGGCACGTAATCTGGTGATGGTGGTCCCTCAGGGCCAGGTATGTAGTCCGGCGATGGTGGTCCCTCATAAATAGGTACCTCGACTCCTGGTGACCCCATGTATAAATCATCCTCCGATACTGATGTGTATGTAATAGTAGAGTGCTCAGAATCTGACATGATCGTATCTGAAAAAAAATAGCTTACATAAGTATATTAATATAAGACTATCATCCTTATATACGTAATATATTATAAACACGTATATCAATTATGCATGTATATAGCCTAACCGGCTAATGCAATAATTTGTATATGAATACCCCGTAAAAACCCTTTTGTATGTATGCAATGTTTGAAAATGGTTATAGTCCAGCAAAAACATTTTGACCTGGTTCTCTATAACCTTGGCTCTTGATACCAATCTGTAACACCCCCAAAATGGGTCGCAGCGGAATAAGGATCCGGGGCATGTTACTTCAAGATCAACAGCACAAGATATATATAAGAACGACACAAAAGTCGTTTAAACTGATACATTGGATTTAATTAAAAGATATATTACAAAAGCTTATAGCTTTACTTGTTCTTTGTTTCATATTACAAAAGACAACATATATTTCCCAAAACATGATACACATAAGTCTTTAACTGTACAATCCAAAACATTATCCAATGCATCCTTGGCATCTCGTGCCTAATGACCTCCTGAAAACATTGCTTAAAACGTCAACAAAATTGTTGGTGAATTCATAGGTTAATGTATTTAAATTATGCAGGACCGCAAGACTTTCACGTGATGTTTACAACATATGCCAACAATCACAAAACCAGATTATTGTTGCACTAAGCTCATGACACCGAAGCTCAACCTATATTTGCTATTTTAGCAGTTATTTGCCCGTACAGATGTTGTAACCCGCAACATCCAAGTCCGACATGGTCAACGTTCGTTCCTAGTGATAGCTAATCACCCAAACGGGGAGGTTAATCCCAATAGATCTATTTATATCATTCGCGCTCACATAATGTAATTCACAACTACATCTATGCAATTAACAGTTCATGAATAATGGGCTCAGGAGGGTTATCGCTACTTAGGCAACACATAATCAATATACTTTCAACACTTGCGTCCAATTTATAAAACAAAGCATGTTCTCACCCCAAATAATAATAAATCAGTAAAACTGTAAAAAGTGGGGCTATGAACTCACCTTGAGTACAGATAGCTCAATTAATCTCAGATAAAACGTCACACAAGACGATAAATGCAACCTATTTAAATTAAGGCTGTATAAGTACTGAGTACTTTATCACTGATATGATCATCACCTTCGTCCTCAGCATCTCCTTCTTCATCATCCTTCTCTTCATCATCAAGTTTGTCTTCTTTCAAGTATTCACTTTCTTGTTTTGATCCCCACTTAAGAATAACATTTTCTTTAGTTATATCCTTTTCCTCATCGGGAACCCCTGGTTTAGTGCCAATTCCTTTACTTGAGGTAGCAGAGACAATTATGAACTCATCGGGAACCCCTGGTATAGTACAAGTTACTTTACTTGAGCCTCTAGTACCTGGTTGTCTCTTGCTTGTCTTCTTGCTTTCTTTAAGAGCATGTATAATGTCTACAGCCTCTTGTTCTTCTAGAGTAAGAGATGGAATGCCCTTGAGCTTTTTGGGAGGATTAGAAATCCCTTTGCCTGATTTTCTTCTTCTAGTAGGCTTGGGGACAGACTCAGTCACAATCCTTGCATGAGTAGCATGGACTTGTCTTGCTGCTTCTGCTTCTTCAGCTTCAGCTTTACTGATTGACTTCCTTAACTCCAAAGCAGTGTCAGGATCATCAGAAATAACGTCATCATCAACAGACAGTGTGACTTTCTTCTTGACTCTTCTTTTACTAGAAGTCTTTCTCTTAACTGGTTTAGGTTCAGGTTCAGACTCTTCAGATACATCAACAGCTTCCTGAGAGTCATCGGTAGTCTTCTTTCTTTGTGAACCTTTGCCTTTGCTATTCTTGGGGGGAATCTGACCAGTGGAATACTTGAATAACATTCTAGTAAGTAATCTGAGTGATTGTATTGCTTCATTTTAGCAACACTTCATGAATAGCAAGTCTAATATCGCAAATAGTCATCTCCTATTCTAAAAAACCTTGAGTCGTCTTACAATACCCAAAAAAATCATACCTTGATTGTAATGATAGTGTTGACAATGTGAGGTTGGAGAGAGACCTAGTGAGCTTGAGGAAGTGATTTATGATGACCTTGGTCATCGGGGGAATGGCATGTTTTACCCCTTGATATCTCTCCTTCATGTTGATCATCTGGAAAGCAATGATCTTCAAATCAACTCAGGATAATCAACATTTCTTCGTAGAACATGCCCTACAGTATGTCAATTCTGGATTCACGTAGTTTGTCATTGCTTGCTGTCTTTCTAGAGAGACACTTGTTGATTATTGTTGCCAGAGTTATCCATGGCTGATGCATGTGATCCACAAACATGTTGGTGTCATGTATAGTGGACCTTTGTAACCCAGCTTAATGAGAAAAGCAAGTGTAGTATCATCATCTGGTACATCAGTGAAGTTTACACCTTCCACTCTTGGACAGATATCAAGAATCGTCCTAAAGACATCAGCATTGACAACATACTTCTTGTTGGCTAAGAGGAATTCTAAAATCTATGCCTGAACCTTTCTGAAGAAATACTAGAAAAGTATAGCCTAAAGATTTCTAGGACATCTGTAGAGATAGTGAAAGCCTTGAAGCATGAGGAGTTCTTGATAAGATCAATGACCACTTGAAATGTCTCTTCCTTTATTTTATTTCCCCCCACCTTTGGGCACAGTGGTTTCCAGTCTTATATTGGTAAAGCTAATCTTAACTCTCTTAGAGAATGGAACCCATTTTTCATCACGAGCAGCAACTTGTTGTGTTTCTTAAGGATTCATGATTCTGCTTAAGAATTAATCAATACAGTTTATATATACACAACAAATATATTTTACTGGTTCACTTGGTTATCCTTTGATGATATGATTGATCTATGATTAGGTTTCATGCAAACGTAACATAATTACTACACTCTAAGAATAAGTCAACTAAGGTCAATAGTCATAGTCAACTAAAAAAGTCAACAAGACAATACCAAGGGAGCTTAGGACACATGTTCAATTAGAGAGGTAATTACAAGTACACATATGACAAGTTATGAAATATGACAAATTACACAAGAATTACAAAAAATTTAAATATTTTAGGCATAGTTTCTTTTCCTAATTATGACATATTTCGCTTGAAATGTGTACCTGTACATGTTTCGCTTAAAACATGTTTCGCTCAGACAATGACAAACATGTTTCGCTCAGTTATAGTCAAACATGTTTCGCTTAGAGTAAGAGAGACATGTTTCGCTCAGAATAAGTGAAACATGTTTCGCTAGAAAACATGTTTCGCTTCCTTCAAATGGAACATGTTTCGCTCGACAATAATCACAACCTAATATCGAATTTTATCACCCATATGCAGTAAAGAAGCAATTTCTAACTACATCATACATTTAATATCATCACAGAACCAATAAATAGAAGATTAAACAACCTTTTGAGCTTGAAATCCTACATACGCAAGATATTTAAGGAGAAAACACTTTAAGAGGCATTTAGGAGGCTTAACACAACCACATAGGAACATTAAATAGTTACCAACACATGAAGCACATCTCACAAGGATTCAAAGGCATAAGAAACCACTAATAATGCTTATAATCACAACCCCATAACTAAACACTTCATTTAGACATATTTTGCTTTATTCATAATACAAAAATCAACATATCTCATCATAACGTAAAGATATCTAAACTGTTTTCATATGCATCTTAGACGCATCCTAACACACAAAACCCCTCAATCAATTGAGCAAAAACCTCTACTTTTTACTTATGAACCCTAGTTTGTTTTTAATTAATTAAGAGTGCAAAAAGGAGATTTAAGCTAATTCAATTTACCTAGATGATGAGGAATGAATCATGAATAAGTAGATGTGTACCTTTTGCTTTAAAAATGAATTTTGATTTTCAAATTTAAAGGCAGCGAAACATGTAGAGAGAGTTTGGGGGTGTTTAGATTTTGATATAAGTGTGAGTGTGTGAGCGAAATGTGTTTGTGTGTATTTTAACCGGCCTAGTTTAGTAAAATGGAAATAATGGTCCTTGTTCTTTGTATCCTTTTCTATTTCCAATTTAAACTTATTACTAAGTCTAACTAAGTTAGAGAAATGACATTATTAACCCCTAAAGTTTATAACTAGGATTCTAAGACCTATATTTTGCCATTTAGCCCCTAAAGGTTAAATTCAATAACATTTTAAGCCTAATTGAGTTACAAATACATTAAGTCCCCTTTAATTAATAATTTGTTATTGACAAAAAACCTTTTTCCATTTATTCCAAGATGACTTTTTGAAAGATTATTTTTGAAAGAATTTAACTATTTCTCCCCCTCAAATAATGTCCCGTTTTCTATTTAAAGAGTTGTAGACATTGTTTAAGCGATAGAAAATTCTTTGAAAATCTTTTCAGATGTGAAACTGATATGGTTAATTATTTTTCAAAAAAACAACACCAATAAAAATAAGATTTCTCTCGTTTACATAAATAAATGCACTGACACGTACACCTATTTGATTAGAGGAAGCACGGGTTGTGTTGCAAAGTAAACACAAGCCTTTGAATGAATATGAAGTAATTCATTCTCGAGAAAAATTCATTTCCCGTTGAGAGGTCAAGTTTTCTTTTTGATGAAATACTTGCCTTTAAAATGAAGACCGGGTATATCTGAAATAATAGCAAACCATTGACATGTTTTGAAAGTCGTTAGAACTTCTGCTCGAACTTCATTTACAACCTCGTATCATTATTAAATGATATATCTAAGGCTGTAAATGTTATCGATTTTCAGAAGACATGTCAAGAACACCATATTTTTATATTTTTCTAATTTAAAATTTTGTATTTTCTTTTTATGTTTTTATATTTTTCTATTTTCTTTTGAAAATTTCAAAAATAAAAGGAAAAATCAATTTCGGAGTTTTCGTTCTGATTTTTCTTATATATCATATGATACATAGGATACGTGAAGATATTAAACCATTAACTCGATCCTCTTCGTCTGCCAGCTTTTTCAGAGTCACCGAGGACATGCTTTGCATTCCATGCTTTTTGATGAGAAATTCCAATCATTCTCGTGCTAAAGGCTTGGTGAAGATGTCTGCCAGTTGATACTCTGTTCTGACAAAATATGGCTCAACCACTCCGTTCTAGACTTGTTCCTTGATAAAGTGATGTCTAATGTCCTATGCTTGATCGAGAGTGTTGGACGTTGTTGCAACATAAAGCGATGGCACTTTTATTATCATAGTACAGAGGTATCTTGTTGAACACAAGGCCATAGTCAGTCAATTATGATCGCATCCAAAGTATTTGAGCACAACATCCTGACAAGGCAATGTATTCAGCTTCTGTACTGGATATGGCGGTGCTCTTCTGTTTCTTTGACGACCAGCTCACCAATCTATCACCTAACAGCTGCATACTTCTAGACGTACTTTTTTTGGTATCTTGGCAACCCGCATGGTCAGCATCTACAAAAGCTGTTAGAGCAATGCAAGAATCCTTCGGATACCACAGACCCATATTAATGGTTCCTTGCAGGTATCAAAAGATTCGCTTAACCGCATGTAAGTGCTTTTTGGTAGGCTTTGTCTGATACCGGGCAAAGCCCCATTCACACAGTAATTACAAGTCCAGGTCTACTGGTTTGAGAATACAAAAGGTTGCCAAGTCATTACCACTATAACATGTAGGGATAAGCGGCTATTTTCCTGTGGATCTTCATCCAGTTGATTTCTCCACCAATAGGTAGTATCCGTTGTTTACTAACATGTTTCCATACCATTACTTTTTAATCAATCAAGATAATATTTGTATGGGAATTGTAAAAAGAATGCCTCGGGACTCTAAGAAATCTGTAGTTCCCTAAGAAAAATGATAGTTTTTCCATCATCGATATCTGGAATTTATGAACACATTATTTTGAAAAAGTTTTCGACAAAGATTAGGTTTAGTGGAGCAAAGATAATATCATCACTATAAAATTATTTACCAGTAATAAAGTCCCTTTCCTCACGTCTGACAAACAATGTAGGATCGACGGTGCCTTTGGTGAACTTCTAGGAGAGTAGAAATGATGAGAGCAAATTATACCAAGCACGTGGAGCTTGTTTCAACCCATAAAGAGCCTTCTTTAGCTTATACACATGATTGTGATTCTCTGGATCTACAAACCCGTCCGGTTAACTAACATAGACCTCCTCACGCAGTATGCCATTCAAAAACGCGGTCTTCATATCCATTTGGTAGACGACCATGTTCATATGAGCAGTGAATGCAATAAAGATATAATGGACTCAAGTCAAGAAACTAGAGCAAAAAAAGTCTATGCCTTCTTCCTGACGATAACCTCTCGCTACCAACGAGCCTTGTCTTTCAATACACCTCCCAGCTAGTCTAATTTCACATTGTAGATCCATGTCGATCCCAATAGAATAGATCTTGCTTAGCTTGCATAAGCCTAAGTTGTATTGAATAAATTCAAAACAACTATGATAGAAACTTTGATTGTGAATATCAAAGACTATTGGAATCTAGTTAATATACTAAGAAGCCATTTCATGAAAACAGTAATGAATAAGATTAATAACAAAAAGTTAACCAAACTTTCAGCCTCAATATAATACAAACATTCTTAATAGTGTTAGGGTTACAAAACCCCCCCTTTGGGGGAAGCTACTATCAGAATAAACAAAACAATGAAAAGATTTATCAAAAACTATGCCCCTAGGATCTCTTTTTAATACACCAAGGAGTCCGTAACCTGCATACAATATTTTCCTAATTTATCATGAACTTCTAAACAAATAACTTATACGGTATCTTTTCCAAAATATCACATACCATATCACATAAGCAATCTTTGATCCATTAGCATTGTAACTCCTGTTAGCAGTTGTAACTTGTACCAGCAACATAACTCAGAACACTAGCGCATAACGTTATCCACCAGCAACATTGACTGTGTACAAGCAGTAGTAACTACTTAGAATATTTTCTTCATTCTCCACTAGCAATAATAACTTTACTCTAGCAGTACTAACATATACTAGCAGTTTTAAGTTACACTAGCAGTACTAAATTTTAACTGGTCTCGTAACTAAGCAGCAGTAACTCTAACCTTAGCAGTATTAACTTCAAGATCATCATGAAGCCTTTTGATCCCAACAATCCTCCCCTAAACTTGATGTTCATCTTCTGAATCTTCAAGTTTCTAAGAGGATGCATTCAAACACTTCCAGGATTCTTGAGCTATTTTATCATGAGCTTAAGAAGTTGATAGCACATCTCATTCTAATGGTCAGTTTAAAGCTTCTTGTTGAGCATTTGTATGATTGTTGCAGGTGTGAGTGGATACTTTTTCTATACCAGCATAAAGATATGCAGATTCTGAAATCTCACAAAATGTACTCCACTTGAAGAAAATAGCTTCTAAACTGTCACATTGTATCCTTGTATATTTCTCCATACTTTACTTTCTACATCAGGTTCAAACATCACTTTCAGATCACCTCATAACACTCTTTCATATGCCTCCTATGGCGTTGTATTCCATGTTTAGCTTTAACCAACTTCCAGAGTGCTTCTAGGTCTTCTCTGCCAATGTTCTAAAGCATCTTAATCATTGATGAGTACCTCCTTGAACTTCTATCTACTCTTATAATTTGAAAGTATCCCATCTTTCCTTTTTTGATGATTTTCCAGTCAACAATTATTGGAGGCTTAGTGGCTAGTGGTATAGCATCAATTGCTACCTCATCATCGGGATCATTCCATAGCTTTTTTCATCTCTGCTTCATCATCTGCTTCAGCTTCTACATTCTCATCTAACTTTTGCTTCTTTGAATTATCAGACTCAAGTTCTTCTCCTGCTCTCTTAGAACTGCTTTCTTGTACCATATCTACCTTCTAGGAGCTCTCTTTTACCAACTCTGTAAACCTAACCTACAAACAGTTTTACCCTTGTCATGGGTTTTATCCAATAACTTCTTAAATATCATCATAGTTTTTTTGCTCATCAGCTAACTGATTTTGTTTGTATCCAGCCATGTGTTTCAGATAGGTAGACATTTGACTTCTCTTCTGAGCTTTAGTTGGTGGTTTTCTTCTCTGCTCTTCTATTCTAAGTCTTGCAAAATCCTTCTTTCTTTTATCTATGAGCTCCACAAATAACTTTGACCTTTCTTCAATGGTCAACTCTTCCTGCTTTTATGCTTGTAATCTTGCAGCTAGCTCTTAATCTGCATCTATCATAGCTTGAACATTATCCCATTCAGCAATGTTTGCATCTCTTCCTTTTGTCTTGCTATCCTTTCCTCTTCTTCTAATTCAGCTTGCAATTCTTCTTGAAGTCTTTGAGCAATTTCTTCATCAATCAAAATTTGATCTTTCTTTTTCAAATGTATTTCAGGCTCAACCATTTTTGCCTTGCCTTTATCTTTAACCTGTGTAAGTTGTGATGTTTGTGAAGATTATGTTGTTGTTCTAAATTTACTTGGCTCTTGAACTACAACCCCTCTAGCCTTGGGTCTTGTAACAACAGTTGTAGTTGTTGTAGCAGCAGTTGTAACAGCCTTGGGTTTAGCTGCTTTGATTTCTATTAAGGTCTGAGCCAGAGTCAACTCATCAACAGTTGTTGTTGTAGCACTGGCAGTAGTAACTTCAGCAGTACTAACTACCTTTTCAACCTCAACTTCCTGCTCATCTAAAACTCCTGTATCAAACATTAAATTATCATCATTCCTCCCCTGAGTCTCATCAATCAATGTAACCTCTTCATCTGCATCAATATCAGTAATTTTCCTCCCCTGTTTGGATGCATCCTCCTGATCACCCAAACCTTCATCTTCAGAGGATTCTATTCTTGCAGTTCTACCAACCTTCCTTAACCTTTTAAGCCCTGGAGTTCTTGACTTATTCCTCCTCTCTAGCTTCTTGACCCTCTCCTTTAATTTAGTAATCTCTGCAGCTTGAGAGGTCTTTGTGTTCTCCAAGTCAAGAACTCTTTGTGACAAGTTGGTACAAAGTTCCATCAATTCATTTAGTTTCAGTCTATCCTCACCACTGAGTAGTGGATCATTGGAATGTGTAGGTACACTTTCCACATTTTTAGTCTCATCTGCCATAGGTTCTGTAGGACCACTAGGTTGAGAATCCTGAGTGTCTTTCCTCTGTTTTCTTCTAGACTGTTTCTTCTGGGGTTTAGATGTTGATGGTTGAGTAGTAGTAGGTGTATGATGTTGGAGAACTGTAGGAATTACAGAACCTCTACTCTCTTCTTGAGCTTGAACCATCATAGTTTGAAATAGAGGTGTGTCCCTACCAGAAAAGTCTTTTCCCTGCCTCTTCATGTTAGCAAAGACCTTCTTAGTGTGAGAAGGTGTAACATAAATTTCTTTATGTTTGGTCATTCATTCAACTTGTTTATCCAAAACACTGTGCACAAACCTGATTACATTAGAAATTTAACCCCACCCTCCAAGTTCTTCACCATATTATCAAAAATATACTTGGAAAAGTTGAATTTTTGGTTTGTAGCAAGACAGATGACAGCTGAGGCCATAGTGCTACTAAATTCGTTCCAAGCAGTAGTCTTATCTACTAAGCATTGCACAGAATTGTATGGATAAGAAATTTCCATTGAGGTGAAAAGAAAGCTTTATAGAATGTAAGCTTTTTTGTAAGATTTTCATACCCCATGAGTGTCATCTGTTCAAAAATTGTAGCATTTAGTAGACATTCAGTACCTTTAACATCTTCTAATTGAAGATCACTTCTTATACTTGTCTCAGTGATGATTACATTCTTCTTATCCACTAGGACTTGAACTGTACTTCTCCATTAACAGTTTTCACCTTTTTAGTAGTCTAGAATTGCTCAATACATGAAGTATAGTGACAGTTTTTGCCTTAGCAGTAACCATAGAACTTGCTTAATTGCCTGAATGTATAGATAGTGGATTCACTGTTAGCGCAGTATATCCAGATAGAACTTGCATAAAAGAATCAATAATTCCTTTAAAAACCCAGCACTTTCTTTGAGGGTTCTTCTCCAAAAAACCAAACCAAATTGTAGTTTTAAGGCAACTTTAGGTTTCGACATAGAGTTGGGTTTATGATGATGAATGGATAAAATTTGAGTTAGGTTTATGATTATAGAAGTATATCAAAGTGTAAAATTGATCGAATGAGGTGATTAAACCCTTATCATAGTATTTTATGAAATCACTCTCAACACAAATTACATATAAATCTAGCAGTATCTTAAGTAAAGGCAAACAACAATAACATGACCCAAGCAATAAGCCCAACATGTTTGTAAGTTATGCCTGGCAACACTAACTTTAACCAGCCAGTAGTAGTTTATGCCTTACAACATAACTAACACTATCAGAAGTATGTTTGTATGCCATCATCATTAACAAATCACCACATTAAACTCTAATTTCGGTTCCAAAAAGCATTTCCCATCATCAATTTATGATTTTCTCACAAGTCTCTCTTTCTTTTTTTATACTCAACTATATCTCTCAAACCTTTTTCCTCACGAATCACTATTCATCTTCTGTTTTTATGTCACTCATCTCTCTTTCTTTTTTACTTCTAACCAAATTTCTCAGCTCAAATTTTTTTCTCACTGAACTACACCTGTCCCTGTTTTTATTTCACACATTCTCTCTTTTTCCTAGTTTTGCAGGTCTCACCAATTTCTCTCAAACTTTAGCTCACAAAATCACTCTTTCTAATTTTGTTTCACACATCAGCTTTTCTATTTTCAGCTCACTATTTGTCTCTCAATCTTTACTCACCAATTCACTCTATCTATTTTTATTTTCACACATCTCTCTTTCTATTTTTATGCTCACTAATTTTATATCATTTCTTTTAACTCTTAATTCTCTCTGTCTGTTTTTGATTTCTCTCAATTCTTTTAAGCTCACTTTTTCTCTCTTTCTGTTTTTGTTTTATTTTAATGCTCATAGTATTAATTATAACAGCAGTACCAGTTATACTTACCAGTAGTAAGTTAGGCCAACAACACTAACTTGAATTTCATCATTAGCTGTTGTTCCATTCCATTTCAAGCATCATTTGTGCATAATCCACTACATACTAACACAATTAACCTCCCCTCAATCAAAGAACTTAAGAGGTTAAACATTCCTATACTTTGCAATCATAATATTGAATACTGCCCACATCAATAAGGTTTTTTGTAAGCAAATCTGTAACATATGATATGTGAGAATCTTGGAACTGAATAAGCTTCTTCATTGGAATCTTTGATAACAATGATGTCAAAACCAAGATTCACTACATATACAAAAATGTTTACAGATTTGCTTACAAAAACATTTGATGTTGGCAGATTTCAATATCTGATTGCAAGTATAGGAATGCTTAACCTCTTAAGTATTGATTGAGGGGAGGTTAATTGTGTTAGTATGTAGTGGATTATGCACAAATGATGCTTGAAATGGAATGGAACAACAGCTAATGATGAAATTCAAGTTAGTGTTGTTGGCCTAACTTACTACTGGTAAGTATAATTGGTACTGCTGTTATAATTAATACTGTGAGCATTAAGAGAAAACAAAAACAGAAAGAGAGAAAAAGTGAGCTTAAAAGAATTGAGAGAAATCAAAAACAGACAGAGAGAATTAAGAGTTAAAAGAAATGATATAAAATTAGTGAGCATAAAAATAGAAAGAGAGATGTGTGAAAATAAAAATAGATAGAGTGAATTGGTGAGTAAAAGAATTGAGAGAAATAGTGAGCTGAAAAATAGAAAAAGAGATGTGTGAAACAAAAATAGAAAGAGTGATTTTGTGAGCTAAAAGAAATGAGAGAAATTGGTGAGAATGAAAAACAGAAAGAGAGATGTGTGACATAAAAACAGACAGAGTGATTCAGTGAGAAAAAAAATTGAGAGAATTGGTTAGAAGGAAAAACAGAAAGAGAGATGTGTGACATAAAAACAGACAGAGTGATTCAGTGAGAAAAAGAATTGAGAGATATAGTGAGAATAAAAACAGAAAGAGAGCTTGTGAGAATCAAAGAATTATGATTGAAATGCTTTTTGAACGAAATTAGAGTTAATGCTGGTGACTAAGTTTTAATGCTTCGAGGCATACACATACTACAAAGCTAGTGATAGTTAATGTTGTTAGGCATAAACTTCTACTAGGTGGTTAATTTAATGTTGCAGGCGAGAACTTACAACTGTTGGGCTATTGCTGTGTCGAGTTAAGTTGAGTTAGGCTTAACTTAGTACTGGCTAGTTTAAAGTAAATGTTGTTGAGAGTGATTCTCATAAATACTTTAGACTAAGGGTTTCATCACTCATTCGATACAAATTATTATATAGTTCGCACATTTGAATATACTCTACAAAAAATAAAACCCTAACTCAATTTTATCATTCATCATCAAAACCCAACACAATGTCGAACCTAAAGTTTGCTAAAACTCACAATTTGGTTGCGTTTTTTGAGAAACCCAAAGAAAGTGATGGGTTTAAAGGAATTATTGATTTTTTTAATGCAAGTTCTATCAGATATGCGCTAACAGTGAATCCCACCATCTATACTTCATGCATTAAGCAGTTCTAGGTTACTGCTAAGGCAAAAACTGTCAATGTGGAAGTGAAGATACAAGCCCTAGTAGATGGGAAGAAGGTGATCGTCACTGAGACAAGTGTGAGAAGAGCTGTTCAATTAAAATATGCTGAAGGTACTGAATGTCTTCCAAATGCGACAATTTTTGAATAGCTGACACTCATGGGTATGAAAATCTTACACAAAAGCTTACATTCTATAAAGCTTTCTTTTCACCTCAATGGAAATTTCTTATCCATACAATTCTACAATGCATTAGTGCTAAGACTACTGCTTAGAACGAATTTAGTAGCACTATGGCCTCAACTGTCATCTGTTTTGCCACAAACCAAAAATTCAACTTTTCCAAGTACATTTTTGATAATATGGTGAAGAACTTAGAAGGTGGGGTTAAATTTATAATGTATCCAAGGTTTGTGCAAGTGTTCCTGGATAAACAAGTTGAAGGAATGACCAAACATAAAGAAATTTATGTTACACCTTCTCACACTAAGAAGGTCTTTGCTAATATGAAGAGAGGAGAAAAAGGTTTTTCTGGGAGAGTTACCCCTTTATTTCAAACCATGATGGTTCAAGCTACTAAAGAATTAGGTGAAGGTTCTGTAATGCCTACTGCTCCCCAACACACACCCACTATTAATCCACCATCAACATCTAAACCTCAAAAGAAACAGTCTAGAAGGAAACAAAGGAAGGACACTGAAGTTTCTCAACCTAGTGATCCTACATAACCTATGGCAGATGAGACTGAAAATGTGGAACGTGTACCTACATATTGCAATGATCCACTACTCAGTGGTGAGGATAGATTGAAACTAAATGAATTGATAGAACTTTGTACAAAATTGTCTGAAAGAGTTCTTGACTTGAAGAACACTAAGACCTCTCAAGCTGCAGAGATAACTAAATTAAAGGAGAGGGTCAAGAAGCTGGAAAGGAGGAATAAGTCAAGAACTCTAGGGCTTAAAAGGTTAAGAAAGGTTGGTAGATCTACATAAGTTGTTTCCTCTGAAGATGAAGGTTTAGGTGCTCAGGAGGATGCATTCAAACAGGGGAGGAAAATTGCTGATCTTGATGCTGATGTAGAGGTTACTTTGGGTTTTGAAGGAGGCTTATGGGATGAATGATGAATATTTATGTTTGATACATGGAATTTTAGATGAGCAATGAAGATTAAAGGTTAAAAGGAAAATTATAGTACGCTGAAGTTACTACTGTTAGTGCTACAACAACTGTTGATGAGTTGACTCTGGCTCAGACCTTAATAAAGATCAAAGCAGCTAAACCCAAGGCTGTTATAACTGATGCTACAACAACTACAACTACTGTTACAAGACCCAAGGCTAGAGGAGTTGTAGTTCAAGAGCTAAGTGAATTTATAACAACAACATCATCTTCAGAAACATCATAACTTCCATAGGCTAAAGATAAAGGCAAGACAAAGATGATAGAACCTAAGAAGCCTTTGAAAAAGAAAGACCAAATTTTGATTGATGAAGAAATTGCTTAAAAACTTCAAGCTCAGTTAAATGCTGAATTGAAAGAAGAAGAGAAGCTTGCAAAGTAAAGAAAAGAAGATGCAAACATTGCTGAATAGGATAATGTTCAAGCTATGATCGATGCAGATTATGACTAGCTGCAAATTACAAGCACAATAGTCAGGAAGAGTTGATGTTTGAAGAAAGTTAAACTTGTTTGTAAACTCAGGATTGAAAGAAAGAAGGCAATTATTGCAAGACTTAGAGCGAAGGAGCAGAGAAGAAAACCAACTAACCAAAGCTCAAAGAGAAATCAAATGTTACCTATCTAAAGAACATGTCTTGGATTCACTCCCAGTTAGTTAAAGAACAAAAGCTTTAGATGAACGTTTCAGAAGCCTTTTGACAACCAAGGGTTGGATAGACTCATGTTGTATCTATGGATTCTAAAAGTGGATGAAGGAGGAAAGAGAAAGATGAAGGCAGTGTAACAAGAGCAGAAGAAAGCAGTTCTAAAAGAGCAAGCACAGAGCTAGAACAAGAAAGAATTAAGAAGCAAAAGATAGATGATGATCAAGAAGAAGCTGAGATGAAAAAGCATATGGAGATTGTTGATGAAGAAGAAATAGCAGTTGATGCTATACCATTAGCCACTAGTCTCCAATAATTGTTGACTGCAATCATCAAGAGAAGAGTAGGAGAAGATAGAATACTTCAAATTATAAGAGCAGATGGAAGTTTCAAGAGGTACCATCAATGATTAAGATGCTTTCTCAGAAATTAACAGATAAGACCCGAAAACACTGAAGTTGGATAAAGCTAAACATGGAATACAATCATAGATGCATATAAAAGAGTGTTATGGGGTGACCTGAAGTAATGTTTAGAACCGAAATAGAAAGAGAAGTATGGAGAAACTACATGTTACAATGTGGATAGTTTTGGAAGCAATTTATGCTTCAACCGTGGAGTAACATTTTGAAAGATTCGATAGATTCTGCATACCTATTATGCACGTAAAGAAAAATTATCCACTCATACATGCAACAATCACAAAAATGCTCAAAAAGAAGCTTCCAACTAACCATTGTGTAAAGAAATGTTCTATTTAGACATCTTAGCTCATGACAAAATATGTGCAAGAATCCTGGAAGTGATTGAATGCATCCACTTATTGAAGAAAAGGCTTATAATCAGAAATTTGTAGATTCAGAAGAGAACATCAAGTTTTAGGTATGTATTGATTTGGATCAAAAACTTCATGATGATCTTGGATTTTAGATACGCAAAGTTTAGTACTGCACTAGTGAATAGTTATACTGCTTGAGTGAAATTTACAACTGTTATGCCAAAAAGGTTACTACTGCTAGTGTAACTTAGAGACAGGCTTAAGAAGAATGAAGAAAATATTCCTTAAGTATTACAACTACTTTTACACAATTAGTGTTGCAGGTAATAAAATTAATGCTTGCTGCTTACACTGTTTGAAAATTACAATTTTTTTTTTTCTGTTAGAAGAGTTTCTATTTAGTCAGAAGGATAAAGACAAGAGAAAGGAATAAGAAGAAAACTTTTATAAGATTACATACGGGATAAGTATGAGAAATTTTTGGCAAAAGATATGTTATAACTATATTAAATTAGAAGATTTGCACTTTTCTATAAAAAATATAAGATTTGTCGTTATCTTGTAAATGACTCCTTAGTGTATAAAAGGAGATCTAAGATAAGGTTATTAACACACATTCATAAACGTTATTGATAATACAGTCAAGCTTGTAAAACCCGAGAACTACATATATGTACTCTAAATAAAGAATTAATAATAAAATAGAGCTTATTAGTGATATCCATTACACATAACAGTTTACTGATTCATAATATATCACGTAAATAGTTAAAGAGTAGATTCAGCATACTCTTAGTATTTCATAAGTTTCACCATGGATGTTTTGGATCTATCCAAAGAAACTTAACCTTTACAAGCTAAGGAATCAATCCTATAAGTGGGATTCAACACAACTAGTGAAGCCCGTGAGAGTAAGAGGTATCGAGATGTCGAGAGATCGATTAATAAAATTTATACTAGGTATGGGCGAAGAGGGATTGTTTTATTTTTATAAAATAAACCGTTTTGATTCGAATATTTCCTATCTAAAGCGATGACCAATAAAATGATTTGTTGATAAATATAATGCCTAAAAAACAATATTAATATGCTTCATATCTTATTACGTTTTGATAATCACTAAAATATAAAAACGTTCAACTAAAAATTAAACATAATAAGGTAATTAGGAGTAAATTCACATACCATTTACATCACTTAAAGGTATGAATAAAAAAAATCTTAAGTGTCATTTTTAAATCAAAGAAATCTTATTCAACCACAAACTTATAATATGTTGTAAACATAATTATAAAATCCACAAAACTTTTTCTACATTTAAAAGAAAAGTTTTTATTCCAAATAAACATTTTGAATTTCAAATTTTCAACCTAAAACGCTAGAAAAAATTCCAGTAAACACCTCCTCCCAGAATATGCTAAAAGGGATCGGACTGAAAATGGACGTTCCCCTTAAATACATGGGCGGCCCCCTTAATTATAAGGGGGTCGGCACCCTATTTAAGGGGACCGGCCATAGACCTCGCTCCTCCAGCTTTTCCTATAAATACTGGACTATTCCTCAACCAATTTTATCAGCTTTTACCTCATTCTTTCTGTTCTAAAACAGCCGCATACCAGCCCTTCTAAATCCTTTGATCATTAATCATCAAGCTATGTTTCTAATTGAACCAAGCTCATTCCTCAAGTGCCAACAGAAGAATACTTCCATCATTAATTGAAGAAGTATTACAACCCAAGTATACATTGCAATCTTATTGCATTCACACCATATCTTGTAAATCATTTGTAAATCTTGTAATGTTATGTAGTTAATTAGTATTTTTTGGTGATTGTTGTAAGTATAGTTGGATCTTGGGTGACCTTTCAAGTAGTGTTAGTTAGTTGTAACATAAGTAGTGTGGCGAGGACAAGTAGTGCAGGTGTGAAGTTGTAAAGTTGTGAAGGTATGAAGAAGTTGTGTAGTTGTGTTCAAGGTGTGAAGCTAAGTTGTGTAGTGAAGTTGTGAAGTACTCGTGAAGTGGTGAAGTCGTGAACAAAATTGAGAATTTGTGTTGTGAAAAGATTAGTTCTAGCTAAGATTAGAACTCGCATCTACTAAGTGTCGGAATAAGATATAAGCAACGATTGGGTACGTTATTCTCCGCCATAAATGAGCTTGTTGACATAGTGAAGAAAACTCTCGAGTTAGGTTCTCGAGGAGTGGAGTAGGCCGAAGAGGAGCTTCAGTAACCGAATCACTATAAATCCTTGTGTTATGGTTTGATCTTTTCAACTCTTATCTTTTATTTGCTTTTACTTATTTACATGTTCATATTGTGCACGATTTTGAATTCACAAAAAGTCGAATCTAAGTTTTTATAAACAAACATAAATATTAAATCAAAAAGCGGTAAACTATTCAACCCCCCTCTAGTTTTCCACAATTGGTATCAAGAGCCACGCTAAACAAGATTTTTAAAATAAATTGTATTTTAAAACTTGAATCGATCTATGGAATCGGAAAATAATTAGAAGGGCAATCTTTCAAAACCACCACTATTTAAAAGTGATGAATTTATTTAATGGAAAAAATATATTCGAAACTTAAGTGAAGTCAAAAGATCTAGATCTTTGGCATTTTTATTACCGATGGGATTTTCCTCCTATTCAATTTAATCCCGAAACTAAAGGATGAAATTGTATCTTTTCATAAAACAAGATTATGATCTTAAAAGATACTTGCAAAAAATAATGAAGCAAATGTGTAATATATAAATGCTTTTGCCACGTAAAGAATACGAAAGAATTTTATGTGTCAAACCGCAAAGAGAATTTGGGATATCTTTATCTAATTCACTTCATCAGGTAATAATCCAATAAAGCTAACAAAATAGATCTTCTTGTTCAACAATATGAACAATTTATGATTCTGGAAGAGGAGTCAATAGATAATGCCTTTGCTAAGTTTAACACTATTATTACTAGTCTAAAAGCACTTGATGAAAGTTTCTCTAGCAAGAATTGTGTTAGGAAATGTCTTAGGGCACTACATCCAAAATGGCGCACGAAAGTCACGGCGATTGAAGAATCAAAGAATCTAACAACCTTATGTTAGCCTCAAAATATTGAGTCGAACTTGAAGTTCGTCCATTATGTATTTTAGTCTCGGTCAATCAATTAGTTAACGTTGTAATAGGAAAGTATCGGGAATCGGGCTCGATAGTTAATCTAATATTGTATATGTTTCGGGTTTAATCCCAAGCAAAAACCCGAGCCCGAGTCCTAGTCAAATATCCCACACGTTTACTTAAACGTGACGGGGTATATATATATAAATATATAATATAAATAAAATAATAAAATATATATATATATTAAATATATATCAATATAATCTTTCTCCTTGGAAAAATCGAACTCTCTCTTTCTAAAAATATCATTTCTTTGTCTCTCTAACATCTCTCTTGTATCTCTCTCTATAAATCACTCTCTTTCTCTTTTCTTGAACTAGATCTGTGTTTATATGAAGTGTAATGTGTTTTAAAGGAATCCTACAATATGGAACCATAGCTTTAAGGGTGGATTCTATTGTGATTCATTTGTGGATTAAAAAGAATCAAAATTCATGGTTAATTATTTTTTTCAAATAAAGCAAGAAAACAATCAAAGATGATCTTGTTTGTGGTTAGGATGTGTTGAAAGGATTTGTACTTCAGGCTTAGAACCTACCTTTGCATCATTACCACGTGTTTTATACATAATTTCGACTTTCAAGAATGGTTGATGATTTTTTCTTGGCTGCGTTTTGACTCACTGAAGGGGTGTTCTTGATTGCATTTTGATTATTGAAGATTGCATTTTGGTCATTGCATTTTGGTCTAAAGACTGCGTTTTGGTCATTGTGTTTTGGTCATTGCGTTTTGATTATTAAAGACTGTGTTTTGGTCACTGCGTTTTGATTATTGAAGACTGCGTTTTGGTCACTGCGTTTTTTGGGTCAATGCGTTTTTGATTATCGAAGACTGCGTTTTGGACATGCTTTTTGTCATTGCTTTTTGATTTATTGAAGACTGCGTTTATGGTCATTATTTTTTGGTCATTGCGTTTTGAATATGAAGACTGCGTTTTGTTCACTGGCTTTTTGGTCATTGCTTTTTGATTATTGAAGACAGCGTTTTGGTCATTGCGATTTGATTATTGAAGACTGGTTTTGGGCATTGCGTGTTTGATTATGAAGACTGTGTTTTGGTCACTGCGATTTGGTCATTGCTTGTGATTATTGAAACTGCGTTTTGTCAGCTGCTTTTTGGTCATTGCGTTTGATAATTGAAGAATCGTTTTGCCGAATTGAAGACCCTTATTGCAATTTGCCTAGGGAGTACTCTGTACCATTACATTTCTTGGTTGCATTATGTCTCAAGAATTGACACCGAAATTGTCTAAAGACATGCGTTTGCGCATTGAAACCTTGTATTGAAAACATTTCCCGAAAAAAAAAAACATTCAACAAACACACAATTAAACATCAATTGATTATTCATTCAACGTTTGTCAATAGATTTGAAAAATCGCTTAATTCATTTTATCTTTTATACATCATAGACTAAGAAAAATCTCGTGAACTGAATTGCATACAAGACCACCACTTAAATCACATCAGGATCCACTTAAGATCCAACACTTTCACATTGCATAATACGACGTATAAATATGGGAACAAAGGTTACTTCATCTTCGGTTCAGTTTAGAGGACCAAAGATACATAAACTACAGATGCAAGCAAAATTTTCAAAGAAAACACCTTGCATAAATTGAATGCACTTAAATCAACACTCCAACTTCTCGAAGACAACTACTCTGTTTTCCATTGTAACAACAGCTTTTGCACAACTCAATTGTGATGGTGTCAGAACCTTCAAGTTTCAGTATCTCAACACATGAATAACTAGAACACAACTCAATGCAGAAACACTTCAAGAGATTGATCCAGAATCCGCTCAAAGTGTGATCAAAGTACAGTTTGAAAGGTTTCATTAACTCTGGCGTGTTAAAGCCTCTCGAAATTTATTCAAGATCGTTTTTCATCTATCAAGAAGTAATAGAAAACTACAGAGTTTACACTAAAATGACAAGCTCAAACATTCAAGGAAAACAATCATCCAAAACCAATGAACTCCATTGAGCAATGTTTAGTAGAAAGACAAGTCAAGAGCAAGAGGCTATAATATTACGTTGAAAAATTTGAGTGAAAGACGAGTTGGCAAATCAACAGTGCTAAGGTTCAAGAGGTCAATCATCAAGTTTAACAAGTTTAGGCGATGAAACAATCAGTGGGATTGTATCAGATGATGAGATTGAAAGAAGAAATGGAAGCAACATTACGTATTCCATGCAAAAATTCAGGAAGTCTTAACCTGCAGAATCAAGTTCTACTGTGATACGTCATTGGAACATGAACAAAACGAATGCATGAAAATAATAAGTTTGCCAATGAAAGATAACATTCTGAGAGAAAAATGTTATCAGAATGTTATTGATGAGCGTGCTGCGCTTGCGTAATTTAATGGCAAATTACTCTTGAACAGAGGAAAACAAAATATTTAAAGCAATTAAAGAAAGCACATACCGCATCAATGACTCAAAACTGAAGGAGTGCAAACTAACCTGATGAGACTATTATGGCCTCTAGGGGAGGCTAACTAGTTGTCGGGATAGTTGTCTGATTGCACTTCAGAACAAACGAATGAGTTTGATAAGTACAAAGCCTTAATACCAGGACTGATGATTATGACATTCATCAAACAAGATAAATGAATCTCTAGGACTATTAGCTCGTAAATACATTGACATAAAAGGAAGGTATAAAAACAAAGCCAATACATTTCAGTTTCAATCAAAAACCTGAATGGGACTTAGAAAAAAGTGCGACTTTAACAAAGTCATAATTTGTAAGGTCAATCAAAGAGAAAAGTATGGTCATTTTGGATTTAAAGGTTAAGGAAGAAAAAGATCTTACAAGATGGATTGAAAAGGAACAAACAGATTAATGTTTATTGACAAAAATTGTTTTATGACACGTAATCATCAATTCAGACAACATATGTAAGCACCCAAATGCGCAGACATATAATATGTAGACTAACAATTGCCAATCCTAGGTACCTAAAGAAAGTCTCAATCCTGAAAAACCCAGTTAGAATGATGATCCATTTGATACTTCTGATCCAGCAAACAAAATTTAGAGCCCCTAAAAGGGAAAAGACCATGACTCTTGATAACGAAAGTAGATCAAAATTGAATAAAGACATAGTGAAACCATATGATTACACAAAACAAAATAGTCTTTATGAAATTTTCAAAGCACCCTCACTGGAGTATCTTTATCAGTTGGGAACGCTAAAGAAGTTATGAAGACAACTGGAGAAAACCGTTTGTATAGAACAAGATCAAACCATTGCTAAAAACATTGCCTTTCTACCCCTTTTGTGAAATCCATTAGTAAAAGTAGAACAATTTGTTACGACATTGACCTTTTGGAACATCAATCTAATTGTAGGAGAAATTAGTTGATCAGATACTTGCTTAAACCATACAGTAGCTTTTTTCTGTCGTGCCATTACTACCCATGGATGAATGGAACTTTGATAAAACCTTATAATTGCCTCTATTCCATAAAATCAACAAAATTGATAGACTTCGTTTATGAACATGAACTTAAAAACGGAAAAATGCATGAAAGGATTTTTCGAGTATGTTAAATCCCATTGACGAAGAGATTGACGAACATGAATCTGTATAAGGCAATTTTTCAAACATATATGAATTTCTACTTCTACCGAAGAGTGTGGTCTAAAGATGTTGTATGTTTAAGTAGCTGCATTCTCTGTTGATTTAAATTCTCAAACTAGAATTACAATGCTTGTATCTTCCATAAAGTCAAAGAATGGAATTGTCTTGCAAATAAAGCTTTCAAAACAAACTAAATCAGATAACAAGAAGTTCATAATAATTTGTTAAAAGTTTTCTAAACTTAAAAACACTCGATTTCTCTTAAACTTGCTTTACAACAATGTAAAGAAACCATGAAAACAACTCAGTTTGCAAAGCAAATGATCAAATGTAAATCGAAAAGAACGTGAACAATATCATGAATACAGGATTTGAAAGCTCAAAATGCAAGACAAGAACATAGCAAAAATTGAGTTTGAAGAAAACTCATCGAGAACTGCACATGGAAAGTCTGTGGAAAACTCCAGGTTGATAAACCATCTATTGTTCCGACAACCAAATGCTCAACTAATCCAAAACCATCAGTTTTATGAAAACCGACTACCTTAATTCAAATTCTCCTGAAATGAGAAGTTTTCAAACGAAACAGTCGGTTAATAAAACTAATGTGTCAGATGGTTTGTTTAAACAAGTCACTCAATAGAATTTGCCTCAGATTAGAAAACAAGCTGTTTGAACATAATGTGATTGCACCTGCCCCTCTAAGGATAACCAAATCATGCTTTCATTTCGAGTCACCTAAAGAATTTGTAGGCTCAAATAACGTGGTTCATAACTACTACCTAGAGAAAGCTTAGAAAAGTGCACAACTTCAGAAAGATAAAGATGTGAATGGAAAACCTAGTATGATTGATCCTGCTAGATTACCCAACACTGCTAATGGTTACAAACCAAAACCTAGGAATTGACAAGCATCAATGAGTAGTCGGGTTTCAAACAAAGATGTTCACTTAGGAGAACATACGAAACAAAAGCCTTTCTTGAAGTTCAATGACTTGCAATGTCCTACATGCAAAAAGTGCCTTTACAGTGCAAATCATGATGAATGCGTCTTAGAATACCTCTCAAGGTTAAATCCTCGTGCCTCTGTACAGAATAAGGATACAAAATCCCATAAGACAACAAAGAGATATATGCCCGTAGAAAAGTCAAGTGCATCAAAGAAACCAGAAAGACAGATCCCCACAGGACATAGGTTCTCAAACAAAAAGACTACCACTGTCCCTGAGAAAATAATGAATCCTAGATCTTGTCTTAGGTGGCAACTAACGGGTAGAATTCTCAAGACTATTGGTCTTAGGTGGGTTCCCACAGGAAAGTTATTCAACTCTTGCACGAGCAAGGTTGAAAGTGAACCCACACATGGTTCAAATGTAGATATCCATCATATTCATGCATGCAAACAAACTCTGGGTTTAAGTGCAGGTACATCATTCAATGGTCAAAAGCAACAAAGAATTGACCTAAAGGCAGATGCACTATACAATGAAAAGCAGGAAAATCTCAAAGTGTGGTTGCTGAAATTACTGATATCTAAGAAACCAGTGCCAGAATGGTTTCACAAAAGATGAAATCTTCAGCAAAGATGTTTGATCGCAGCAGATCAAGCCTCGGTCTTCATGGAAATGACGTCTGTTCACCAATCCAATTTCGCCTCGTTCTTCATCAAATGCTTCTTAACATACCCGTGTCATAACTTGGATTCACGACCACAGCAATGAGAACGCCGATTCAAAGCTGGTTTCCAAAAAGTTGTTTCCTTAGCAAACAAGACAATAGCTTACATCAGCAACAATAGTTGAATTACTATTCCACCATATAAATAGCAATGCAGAGGACAAACAATGTTAAATAAATACCAAAAATTAAGAAAAAAAAAAAAAAAAGAAAAATAACAAACAAAAATAATACAAAAAATAAAAAAATAAAAAGATAATAATAAAAAAACCAATAATAAACTACCCCAAAAATAATTTCTCGAACTCAGTCCTCAATTGAGCAAAAAACAAAGAAAGCACAAACATAAAGAACACAACCAAACCCCAACCATTAATAAATTAAACACCCGTGCCTGAAGGGAAAATTGACGCAAAACAAGTTGACATCGGGTGTGGTAAATGAGTTCGCTCGAGAGTATTATTCAAATAGTGATCAAAACAAGACATACTAAAATATCTAAATGGTGCTTATGAGCAAATAACAGAACATAAAACCTTAGAATATAAATAAAGGAAGGATTATAACTTTCCTCGACAAAGAGAAAAATAATGTTTACCGTTCTTGATCTGAACTTCCTTTATAAGACAGGTAGCAATCAATGTTTGTTTAGCTCAATAAAAGGATAGTGTTAACTTTAAGAGCTCATACCCTTACCGGTAAGAAGAGAAAGTCACTAAACAACACTTATTTTTTCATAAAAAGTTGAACACAATATTTCAAGAATTTCTCGATTACAGATATTATAATCTTTACAAAATTGTGTGTTTCAAACACTCCATCCCTCATAAATGTTTATCAAAAGACAACAATGTTTTTCTCAATTGCTCCTATTTTTAGAGTGAGATTCTTTTCTCGAAAAACAAAGTTTTAATGTTTTTGGATCATCAACAAACGACAACACATATGTATTCAAAACATTATCAAATGTTTCGAAAACCATTTCAGCTGATAATATTTTCTCACGCCCCAGAATTTATCATAAGACATATCTTAACATAAGATTTCAAAAACTAAGTGATCTAAATTTAAAATAAAGGGGAGAAAAATGTTATTAAAGAAAATATGAGCTAATCGACTTAATTGTGCTGAATAGTAAGAAAAGGTTTTTTTTTCATGGTTTGAACTTACAAACGCCAACAACCATCCTTAATTTCCTGACGATTCTGAGGTCATAAAAAAGTTGTTAGGTGGCCCTCATATAGGAATACTCGTACACAATATCATCTGACCAGGGAGGAGCACACACTCTCTCTCTCTATCGGTGGGAGGGAGAGAACACAAGACACACACAATTAACCTTCAAACCCTAACAACACTCCTAGTATGCGACCTCTCTAGCCCTAACCGTATAGCGAATTGTGCAGCGATCTCTACACACCCGCTCATTAAGAGGAAACTATCATACACATCAGTTGTACAAATAGCGCTAATGGAACCGTCTAGACTTGTAAGCGTTGAAGCGGTGGCTAAAAGCGCAGGAGAGTAAATCTTCTCGGTGAGGACACACACTGTAGCTCTAAAATAAAAGTCTCATATCAATTCATGTCAAAAGATTACTAATCATCACATACGCGAGAGAATATCTATCTGTTTAGATACAACAATCCACATTTTGATTGCGGTGTTTTTTAAGTATGATATTGGTATACAAAATAACGAAACTCGATGACTATATATATAAATAAAATCTAGAATACTACCGTTAAAATGTTACTTTATAAATGAATGAAGATAAGAACAGATGAGCTCGTGGTATTATGCGGGGGTGGAGTGTGTGTGATAGGGGGAGGGAGGATATATATTGGTTATGATATTTAATTGATTGTTGTTGTTATTTTGAGAATAAGGTTTTAGTATTAATTTAAAGTTTAGTGGAGTTAAGTTAGTTATTATTTGAGAAGGTGTATATTTTAATTTTTATTATATTTTTTTATATGATTGTTATATTGATTTTTTATTTAGAAATTTTTTAATTGTGTGTTTTTAAATTGTATTTAATTGTGTTATTTATGAACAATAAGATAAATCACTGCTTGATCAACCATTAAACAAGCTCTTGTAGTGACTTGCGAGAATACTATATGAAATTAACTTGTGACAACTGGATATCGATTGGTCCAGTAAATTAATTAACGGTTGATGAATTTTGATAAAAAGAATAAAACTCTGAGTGTGTTTTACAAAAACGCCTTTACAAGTATTACGTCGATGTGATTTTCAAATCAATTTTCCTCGATTATTACTAACGAAAACCTGCAGGTTAAAACGGTGTGTGACAGAATCCCCAATCAACAAACCAAAAGACGATTCATAGACCACATATTCATTCTCATGTCTACAAAGATAAACTATCAAAAAGCTCAGATTTAAAGACAAAGACATCCGCAAACTCTGATCTAGAGCTTTCAAGATGAGGCACAGTATGAGAATGTTGGTCAAATACTCAAGATCGCAAGATGGCATAGACATTAAAGACAATGTCAAAGGCTCAAAAGTAAAGATCGCAAAGCATGAAGGAACAAGCACAACAAGAGAACAAGGATAAAGACCAATACCACATTGAGCTAAACGACAAAAGGCAATCTCAATTAACTCATAAGGATTTCTCCAATGACCTCACTACGTGGGAGAAGTTAGCCTCAAATATTGAGTCGAACTTGAAGTTCGTCCATTATGTATTTTAGTCTCGGTCCAATCATAGTTTAACGATGTAAAAGGAAGAATCGGGATCAGGCTCGATAGTTAATCTAATATTGTATATGTTTCGGGTTTTAATCCCAAGCCCGAGTCCCTAGTCAAAATATTCCTACACGTTTCCTTAAACCGTGATGGGGTATATATAAACTCGTTTTCCACATGGAAAAAATCGAACTCTCGTCTTTTCTAATAATATCTTTTCGTTTCTCCATCTAACCTCTCTTTTGTTTTTCTCTCTCTAGAAATCATCTCTCTTTTCTCCTATTTCCTTGTATCTAGATCGTGTATGATATGAAGTGAAATTTTTAAAGGGATCCTATACCTTACCTCTTGACGAACTGATTGGTAAACTTGAAATTTAATGAAGAAAGTCATAAAAAAGATTGAAAGAAATGTTAAAGAACCTCCCCCGCAAGAAAGAACAAAGTAGAATCACTTGCAATATATGGAACAAGGAAGTAAGTTATGAAGATAGCTCAATTTTCGATAGTGAAGACGAAGAGATAATGCTAGGCGTAAGGAATTCAAGAAATTTCTTAAGAGACAGAAGATTTGCAAGATAACCACGGAGGCTATAGAAAGACATCCATAGAAGTAAAATGATTTGGTTATGATAAAAATGAAAATAAAAATGTTTTAGATATGATTGACCCAAGTCCACTTCAATTGGAGATGTTCAAAGCCCCGAAGAACAACGTCAAAGAGCATTCATTGGAGGAGCAAGGATCGACAATGAGAAGATGAAGAGTGAAAAAGACAAAAGATGAAGCTTGTCTTGTAGCTCAAGCGCCTGATGAAATATGCTTAGGTGTAAACTTGGAACCCAATGAGTGGATTAAAGATAGTGGATTCTCAAAACACAAGACCAGTAATCGAAGGTTGTTTTCTTCATACAAAGCATACAACGGAGGTAACGTAATTTTTGAAAGCAACTTACGCGGTAAAATCATAGGCAAAGGTATGATTTCTCAAGACTCCTTAATAATTGAAAATGTTGAGCACGTAGATAACTTAACTTATAACTTGCTTAGTATAGGTCAAATAGTATAATACATTGCAAAGTAATATTTACTCGAACACGATAGCGAAATAATCAAAAACGAAAAAGGTTATATGTAATAGGAAAAGGAATGGAGTATTAGTATGTAATGAAACTAGGAAATAAACCGGAAGACAAAATATGCCTTGCAACATTAGACGAAAATTCCACACTAGGACATAGAAGATTAGGTCATGTTAATATGCAACTAATTCAATCATTAGCGTCTAAAGAATTAGTTAGAAATCTACCTAAATTTAAATACGACCAATATTTTTGTGATGCTTGCAAAATTAGAAAGCAAGCTCACGTAAGTCACAAGGCCAAAAATATATTCTCAACAACTAGATGCTTAGAACTACTTCAAATGGATTTGTTTGGCCCCTCCGCCATACAAAGCTATGGAGGAAATCGAGTATACCTTAGTTATTGAGATGACAAATTCTCGAAACACTTGGACTAGATTTTTTAGCAAATAAAACCGAAGCTTTTAAGAATTCTAAATATTTAGGCAAAATGATCCAAAATCAATTGGATGTCCCCATATTGTAAACATTTGCACAATCATGGTCGGGAATTTGATAATGAAGTACAATTTGGAAAATATTGTGATTTAAATGGGATATCTCATAATTTTTCCGCTCCTCGTACTCCATAATCAAATGGGGAATAAAAGAAAAAAGCGCACTTAACAAGAAATGATAAACCATGATAAATTAGCAATCCATTCCTCAAAATATTTGTGCAATACGGGAACGATACACAACTATATAATTAATAAGTTACTATAGATGTATATTTAGAATAAACTCCATACGAGTTGTTAAGAGGTAGGAAACCAAACCTTAACTATTTTAGAGTATTCGGAAGTAAATGTTTTATTCTTAATACGAAAGATTACCTCACCAAGTTCGACCCAAAGTCATACGAAGGTGTCTTCCTATGATATTTGCAAAATAGTAAAACTTACATAATACTTAACAAACAAACAATGAAAGTTAAAGAGTCATTGGATGTAACTTTCGATGAAACTCCTCCCCCGCCTAAAACATCACCATTTGAAGATGATGAGTTAGTCGAAGAAGAAGCTATTGAGGTTAGTAAACCAAAACCCATAGGCAATGATCTTGAAGACATCTCATTAGAAAATAATCAAATTATGTTAGCCTTAATTATATCATGGGTCATACATCTTCTAATAAGGAATTTTCCAAAGAGTCTTTTCGTAAACTAACAACTTTGTTAGAAAAATGAATAGATGAATCCATTCCTTGGGATCAAAAGTGTAAAAGCTCTAAAGAACTTTTCAAGATT